>BMAO01014378.1:0-252565 GCA_019973975.1 Trichonephila clavata | reverse complement strand
CTAGGGCAGCGCATCTTCTAAACATGTTGCTAAACAGGCCGTTAGTTATCTTTTATCATTGAAACCGTTATAAGATGAAATGTTTGTATTTGAAGAAGCTCTCGACACTCTTGAAGGTAAAATTTTTATTAAATTACAATAAAATTTCTTGTAGAAAAAAAAATTCTGAAAGTTTTATGTTTAATATTTTAGCTACTTTTAAGTATTGGAATATTTTGTTTTCAGAAGTTACATATATTTTTTTTATTTGTCAATTTTAAAATATAAAAGTCTCTTCACTTTTGTTAATGTTTATAAATTTCAAGGTATTAAGTTAAATTTATTCTACCTTATAAAGTTCTAAAATAAAAGAATTTTCATATGATATGCATTTTACTGCCAAATTTTGCTTGAATCTACATTTTTATATGTTGTGTTTTATCAATAATATTAATATATAATTTCTTTTCAAAACTTTTTTTTTAAAATTACAGCATATTTTTTTTCTTTACAATTCTATATTAAATATCTTTTTCAAAGAAATGAATTAGTTTAAATGTTCTGTTTAGCTCGTACTACTACTGTTCTTCAAAATAACTCGGGTGAGTTTCGCATTAGAAAACAACAAGCCCTGAACGGAAGTAGATCTCATAATTATGGTCTACAGTCAAATAACGAAGAGAGAATTTAAATGAGTACATTCGTAACTTCAATACCTAGTAACAATTTTGAATTCTAGTAAAATTTACAAGGAACATCTTGTAATATTTGCCACAAACGATTGTATTTAGAAGAATTTAAATTTAAGACTTCATCTCGTCAGGGATTAATTTTTTACTCTTCCCTTTCTAGATACTGTGTACATCCATCGGAGTTAAAAGTTCTTCCCCGTTGGCGTGGTATGGTAGTTTGGAGGGATGGGTGCCAGCTCAGGTGTCATCCTCGTAACTTTACCATGGTTCTAAATTACGAGGTTCGCTGCTCTCGTGTTTCTTCAGTGAGTGAGAGAGAATATTAACGTCGCATTGATTAGCAACACGAGAGCTTTTGGCGACGGTCCGCGTAATTTTGAACCATGGTCAAGTGACGCGGACGATACCTGAGCTGGCACCCCCTCTCCTAACTACCACACCACACCAACGGGAGGACGTTTGAGCTCTCGACAGATTTAACGTGCATCGCTCCCCTACACGGCGGGTCTTTAGTGGTACTAGGATCGAAATCATGACATGCTAGCCATGATCCGATGCCTAGACCATTCTTCAGAGTGCGATGTAAATTACTGTGATTGTACCGTTCAAGTCTTGATTCTGTGACGTCATTAAAAATGCATTGTAGTGGATCTTTTTCTAGAAACACAGCTAATTTTTATTTCTAGAATTAGTAATATAGTCAGATTAAAATAATAGTTACTGATGCTTCTCAGTCATTAAAATTTTTTTTTAATCCGAACTAGAGTTTTTACTTTAAAAATACATGCGACCAACAAAATGTTAGAATTACTTGCTCTTTTGTAAGATTATCACAAAGTGTAATTTAATAATTATTTATATCACACACAAAAATAATTTTTGAAGTATTTGTGGTTTTTTGAGTGAAAATTATATTGCACCATGTGTTTTAATATAATATTTTCTATATATGTTTAGACATTAAATAAATAATAAGATTCCCGAATATTTTTTTTAACTAAATTACTTGAGAAAACAAAAGTTTTTGACCTTTGTATAGTGTAGCTTTTTTTTCTGAAAAAGTATTCCAAATACTTTTTTTCCGCAAAATTTTTAAATCACTTATCAAAATATAAAAAGAAGCCAATGTGATTTTTTTTGTTATAATCGCGTTTTAACAAGCTTTTATTTAACTTACAATGTATGTATGTAATTTGTTCGGGTGGAATCTTGCAACTCAAATTTTGAAGCTGATATCTTCACTCTATTGAGCTGAAATTTTGTATATATGTTTAGTTTGGATGACAATGCATGTTTTGACCATTTATATTCCGATATTGCAATTAATTAAAAAGATATTAATTAAAAACATTAAACTAGTTTTAGGCGCCAACTTCGATATATCTGCATTGTTGTAATAATGATATTTTTACAATAATGACAAAAGGTGGCGTCGAAAATGGGTTTTCAGCTAAACTGGAATTTCATAACGTTGCACTATTAACTGTATTAATTAACTTTGTCTAAAAAATAATTACATTCTACAACGTAAAAAATAATCTAATTTCTACAACGTATGTAATTTTTTTTACAAATTCCTATATATTTTCTTGAATTTAAATTCAAAACAAAAAAAGTAGAGCTATTTTTCAAGTAGATTGGTACATTGTATACCTTTCTCAACGCTGCCAAGTTAAACTGAGATGGAGTATTGTAGAAATTCTTTAAAAAATTTATCTAAATTTAATCTATGGAACTCAGACAAAAAATAATTACAGAATCGGAAAGATCATTTTTTTATATATCTTACCCATCAAAAGGAATCTGCTGGGAAAACAATAAGAGAAAAATATCCAAAATGCAATGTATTTTCAATAAAAAAATAATTTTATATTAAAAGGAATGAATTTTGTACAGAAATTTCTAATTTTATGCCTACAAGTAATGTAAATGTACCTCATTTTATCACCAGTAATCTAAACACACACTACGATATGTGTCCTTAAATTTAATTACTGATAGAATCTGTTAATTTTATTTGAGTATTTTTTTGTTTCAAAAATTACGGCAATTTTGTTTCTCTAGATGAGTTAGGCATATTGTAAAACTAGCTCAAGGCTATTGATATCCATAAAATGTGCCAAAAGAGAATAATTTGCAAAATCACCTGAAATATTTTTAAAATAAGGAGAGAAAAAAAATCGAATCTTAGAAGAAAAATTTCGTTAAATAGAAAATGCACTTCGCTATTTGGAGTTATTTTACGAAGAAAAGAGTAATATGTGTTTGGTTCCAGGAAAAAGTTCTTAAAATAGAGAAATTCCCAAAATAGAGGTTCGTTACATGGAGGTCTGACTGTATAAAAATAATGCGCTGATTAATTATTTTTTCAAAATCAAGTTTCTAAAGATGACCTGAACAATTAAAAAAATAGATGCTTAAGTGGAAGATATTCAATGTCCAGCAAAAAATTATCATTAGTTGATAAAACTTTCTTTTTTGATTACAACATGCGTTTTGAATTTTAAGCATTTTATAGATTAATACAAATCTTTAAATACCTTTTGAAGTTTTTTTATAAATAACTAGATTTTTTCTTCTAATATGTTAGAGAAATATATCTCTACCTTCAAAATACTTCAAATAAATAATATATTCTGTAAGATTTTTTAAAAAAATAGTCAAAATTTTAATTAAACATTTAATAACTTCGTCATTTATGAAGATAATCTCACGAAACCTTTTTTTCGTGTGTACCCAAAATCTGCTCGAAGACTGAAAAAATTGCTTAAAAATTACGGATTTAAAAACATTGTGTTTTTCGTCTAATACCCTTTTTGCGAGAATTGATTCAGCTAAACCATGGATGGCGAACTAGCGTTGAATGAGTTGAACAGGTTGAGAAACCCGTCCAGCGATAACTAAACAGTATAAAATAAATTAAAAGTAAAAAAACTTTTTTAAAAACAAGCTTTTATTTCAACGAGCTAAAAAGAATAAAATAAACTTTTCCTTTAAAACTTTTTTTACTATCAACTTATAACGTCATTACACAATTTATATGATATAAAATCTTGTCGCGAGATTTACCTCTGTAGATAAACTAGATAAACAAGTAAAATAAATAACTTGACCTGATTGATTTTAATTTTAAAAAATTCAGACTAAGTAAATACGAGTACTTAAATATCACGACAAGCTTTTATATCATATAAATTGTGTACTGACGTTATAAGTCGATAGAAAAAAAGTTTTAAAGGAAAAGTTTATTTTATTCTTTTTAGTGCGTTTAAATAAAAACTTGTTTTTAAAAAGTTTTTTTTACTTTTATTTAAGTTAAATTTAAATCACACGCAAATTTGAAAAGCTACAAAAAAAAATGTTTTTGTGAGAAAATAAGTATAATTGAAACGAAGCCATTGAAAAGGAATTACGAGGAAGTACCTGAACATAAGAGTTGCTAGACTCCTGAATGGTTAAGAATGATTTTTTTTGCTGTCAATAAATAATCTTTAAAGAACAAAACTTTTTTTTTTTTTGTAAATCCGGCCTTTTTTTTTTTGGTATTTTGTGCCCTAAACAAATCCTGTTGGCAATAAACTTAATGATTACATTTTTTCGCATACACCCTTAAGAACTTGTATTTTTGAATATGTAGAAATTTTTAAATTACATGTACTTGAAAGTCCTATTTTTTATGTCTTGGCTGCGATACCCATTGGTTCGAGTTCTTGACCGACGTTGTTGCGAGAGTGAGTGAGTGAATATTAACGTCGCACTGTTCAGCTACATGGGGGCTTTTGGCGACGGACCTCGTAATTTGGAGCCATGGTCAAATGACGAAGATGACAGTTGAGCTGGCACCCCTTTCTCCTAATTACCACACCACATCAACGGGAGCACGTTTTAGCTCTCGACAGATTTAATATGCATCGCTTCCCTACACGACGGGTCTTTAGTGGTGCGGGCTCAAACTCATGACACGCCAGCCACGATCCGATACCTTGACCACTAGGCTACAGCAGCCCCGACGTTGTTGCAGTTTGAGTCTTGACGCCGCTAAAGATTGTCGCGTAGCGGAGTTGACGCTCGTTAATGATGTTGGCGATCAAAATCTTCACGTTGGCGCGCTGGCGATTTATTTAGTGTTTATTAGCACCGCACGTCAAAACAACACGAGTGTTACTGGTGACGGATCTTTTCCGAACCTCGGTCAAGTGAGGAAGTTTCTCACTCTTTAAACATCCACACTATGCCAACTTGAGATCTTTGAACCTCGGTTGATTTAACGTACATCAGGGCCTCTACAAGGCGAGTTTTTAGTGCACTAAAAAGTTCAAATCCGCTATTCATCAGGAACAACTCCGGCCACAAGTTTGCGACAATGGGCACTCGGTTACTACAGCTACGTATTGAACATTAATGTCGCCCTATTCACCTACTCGAGGGCTTTTGGTGATGCAACTCGTAATTTTGAACCATGGTCAAGGGACGAGGACGACATCTGAGCTGGCACCCCTCTCCTAACTACCATACCAACGAGAGGACTTTGAGCTCTCGACAGATTTAACGTGCATCGCTCCGCTACATGGCGGGTGTTTAGTGGTACTGGGCTCGAACTCATGACATGCCAGCCATGATCCGTTGCCTTGACCACTTGGCTACCATGGCCACTATGACCTTTTAAATAGAGGGAACAAGGATTATTTAAATGTAAATATTTAGGCTTTATAGTATAATGAGAATGATGTAGTGTTTTTCTTCAATATTTGTTTTCCTTCTCAATAAGACTTTCTTACACCAGAGAGTCAAGTGGTCTAGGCATCGGATCGTGGCTGGCGTGTCATGAGTTCGATCCCAGTACCGCTGAAGACCCGCTGTGTAGGGGAGCGATGCACGTTAAATCTGTCGAGAGCTCAAACGTCCTCCCGTTGGTGTGGTGTGGTAGTTAGGAGGTGCCAGCTCAGGTGTCGTCCGTGTCACTTGACCATGGTTCAAAATTACGCGGACCGTCGCCAAAAGCTCTCGTGTAGCTAAACAGTGTGACTTAATATACACTCATTCACTATTCTTACACTAGAGAGGGGCCACGGTAGCCTAGTGGTCAAGGTAACAGACTCGTGGCCGGGGTGTCATGAGTTCGAGCCCAACACCACTGAAGACCCACCGTATAGGGGAGAGATGCACGTCGAGATCTCAAAGTCCTCCCATTGGTGTGGCAGTTACTAAATGGGGCGCCAGCTCAGGTGTCGTCTTCTTCACTTGACCATGGTTCAAAATTACGAGGTCCGTCGCCAAAAGCCCTCGTGCCCTCTATACAGTGCAATGTTAATATTCACTCGCTCTTGCACCCTAGAGTCGTTAACTGCTTTGTAATGGGTCTTGTCTTTATTATTTTTGTGAATAACATTCATCATATTTTACATTATAAAATTATATTTTACGAACATATCAATATCTACAAAGAACAACAGTAGAGTCCACATTATTTAACTTAATTCATTATTAAAATTAGATTCCTCTAACATGCGAATAAGTTGTGGATTTATTTTTAATTCATGAAGAAAAAAAAATATATATAATTAATTTTGGTTTAAAATATAAAAAAACAAACAAATAAATTCACATAAAACACATTATGCAAATGCCGAAATGAGCAAAGCTATGCTGTGGATGATAGTGACTTCCTTTTTTTTGTGTGTGTGCATTCATAATCCATTTTAACACAACACTTCTTTTGAAAATGGCAAACAAAATCCCAAACTCTGACCAAAGTAAAGAGAAAAAATAAATAAAATTAATCCATTCTAATGATTTAATCTCTAAGTTGCTTCTTTTTTTGTCATGCGACAGAAAAGCAAACAAATTTAGCGACACAATTCGAGTTCAGGACAAACAAAATGGGATGCAAACTCATTACTAAGCTAAAAAAAAAAAGAAGCACAAAACAAAAGAAGCTTTCAAGCTAAGCCATTTAATATTAAACAGCAACCAAACGAAAAACTCCTAATCGATTTATTCCTTTTTATCTATGACATAAAAATACCAGCTTGACATTTACATTTATTGATCGAAAATCGTATTAAAACTATGAACAGAAATTTTGGTTTTCCCTTGGGCGATATTTGGCATTTTACTCGGGACGTCGAAGGTACTTTTCCCGGAGGAGAAACCCTGTCGTAAGAAGTTTTCGGTTCAAAAGGCATTGGTACTGCCAGGCAGATAATCCCACTTTAAGGCTTTTATATTTTTTCCCCCTACGCCACACTAAAAATAGTATTCTGTACGTGCTAGTATGAATTAAGGACAGTCGGAGATAAGGGTTTATGCTCTACAGGTTTAGACGCTAATGCCTTGACTTTAAATTTTGAAACATTGGGTTATTAATATTTAACGCTGTTTTCGTATAACGTTAAGAACGGGATCCTAAATCGGAGCATTTATAGGGGGGGGGGAGGGAAAGATGTTAGAGTTTCGACTTCACTATCCTACAGAGTAGGGTATTCTCATTTCCCTTTAAATTGATTCATTTTTTTCTAGTGTGAAATGTGTTCAGTATTTTTTAACGCTAAATGGTTTGTTTACGTCAGTGCTTCTCAAACTTTCATTATTGCGACCCAATATTCAATCATAATTTTCAGCGCCCCCTCCATTCAATAACAATGTATTGAATTCAATAATAATTTATTTTGACACTAAAGCTATAATACGACTTTAATCTCTTAAATGCTGCCGACGTATATAAGCGTCTCGCTCAGCTAGTGCGTTAATTGCCCCGAAAGTATAAATACGTGTTTCCGAAGTATCATATTTGCTATGCACTGCTATCCATAAAATTATTTCGAAAGCTTTGAAATTGAATAAAATGACGTGAAATTGTTTGAGAAGGATGAACTTATTTCAGAGGATTTATTTATTTATTCCTCTTCTTCACGCCCCCCTCCCCCGTTCAATACACCACATACGCTCGCTTACATGGAAAACGGTGGTATTGGGGAGCGAATCGCGTAACTTTTGATCGGCAGTTGGGGATTAATTATAAACCGTACAAAAAGTATCAAGATACATGCTAAATTTTGTATATAATTTTATATATGACGAAAGCCCATGGAGTCACTGGTGATTATTAAACTTGCTTTTAACTTAGAATTGTTAAATTAAGTATGAAATACATTGTGCAGTACTGATACATTTATGGTGTATTATATCATGGCAAATGTGTATTTTATTTTTATTACGTAAGAATGTATGTTTGTTTACTTTTAGTAAATAAATAATTCTTTTAAATAAATCTTTTGTCTTCGACTTTTCAATAGGCTCGCGCCCCCTTGTAGGGTTATCACACACCCCAAATGGGGCGCGCCCCACAGTTTGAGAAACGCTGCTTTACGTTATATGTTAAAGAAAAACAATGACCTACCTATGGAATGCTTCTAAATTTATATATATTTTTATAGTATAATATATATAAGGGGTCGGCTGCCTATGGCACGCGTACCACATGTAGCACGTGGAGAAATTCTTGGTGGTACTCTACACTACTCTACAAATTTGTCCATTTTTGAGTGAATGGAAATTGATACATTTGTAATGGACCTTCTTTTACAATCTTCTTCAGAATTATGGACATTTACTGAATTAAGAAAAAATATGAAAGATAGCTCTATAGATAAATCTACACCTATTTTGTAAATTATTTGAATGCCGTTGCTGGTTCTACATATCTAAGTGATTAAATCTTTTATTATATGAAAAATGATTCGAGTCCACAAAGAAGTTGTTAGCAACTGAATGTTCAGAATCGTGTCAAACTTAAAGTTCAAATTATACGCCTGATTTTGCGATCTGAAGTATAGAGCGGTGCAAGCACTAGGTTCGCATTAATTTTTTTTATTTAACTATAATGAAGGGGAATACTTATATTTTATGTTGTCTAATTCTTATTTTAATAAATGTTTAAAAATAGATGTACAATTAAAATTTTTTTTTATTTATATAGGAGAAATAGTTATATTTTATGCTGCTTATTTTTATGTTAAGAGATATATTTAAATGATGCAAAATTAATATGTGAAAACTATATTATCGATCTTTTTTTTCTAACTCTGCATGCATCGAATTGTTTCAAATATGTCCTGATGTGTGGCACACTGAATCATATTGGTAGATTGATTTGGCACGCCACAGTTTCTGACCTCTGATATGTATTATAACGTTAAGAAATCATATGAAGTTTAGGATATTTTTCATTTTGAAAATGTGTTCTTAAAATATTTATTATCATTGGACTATAAAAGCAACTCGGGAGCCATTGGTGACGGATCTCAAAATTTTGAACCGTGGTCAAGTGACGAGAAGGACACTAAAAGTGACTGCCCTCTCTCCGAACTTCTACCCCTCGTCAACGGATGAAAATGTGATTCTAATCTGGTACAGGTTTCTTGACATTTGACGGCCTCGGTAGCCTAGTGGTCCTGGTCAGTGCCATTACGGAGAATAAATATTAGGCCCCCTACAAAGTCAAGTTTGGGGCACCAAGCCGAATCTTGCAAAGGATTGCAAAACTGTAACATCAGGTACTTTGGGCCCCCTGGAATCCTGGCCCCCGTGATACGAGAATTGCTGGGGTGTACGTTACTCTACTGGCCATGGACACGACCTCGTGGCCGGCGTTTTCGAGTCACGCTTTTGAGTCCTTATATCAATGAAGAATCACAGTGCAAAGAGGCTGATGTACGTTTGATCTGTTGTGATTCAAAGTCCTCACGTTGGGGAAGTGAAGAGAGTGAAGCACTTGTGTTCAGGGGTCATCCTAGTATTTTGACTGCTGTTCAAAATTACAAGGTCCGTCGCCAATAGCCCTTGTATTGCTTTAAGTGCGTCGTTAATGAAACACTCACTCACTCCTTATTATTTGGTGAGGATAACCTAATATATATATACATATATACATATGTAGGATATCCCACGGAACTATCTTTGTAAAAGGTTGGATTATATCCCTTTCCAGAGGACGGTAACTTTAATTATAACAGCATTCCAGATCAACGCCATCTGGTGGGCTTACGAAATGCTAACACAAATAATATTCAGGCAGAGGCCCACTAACCACCGTACGAAGAAGACATAGCGCTTTTACGCATCCGCGCTCGCTCGCTAATCAGGCGGTAAGTTTCAGTCACGTAATGAACCTTTTTTAGATTTCTAACGTCCTCCTGAGGGTATCATCTAACTTTCTATTTTTTAATATATGCATGTTTGAATTCCTTTTGCCCTGTAAACCTTTCCCTAAAATTCATAATAAATTCTTTCATTTTCAAGAAGCCTCTTTGTTTGAATTATTTTGATTCGATTTATTCAAACTTAACCCTTAAATTCTAAAAAACCTCTTGACACCTCGCCATTAACACCCCGCTGTCTGAACAGTCTAAGTTTTTTGGGGGGAGATTTTAATTAGACTTCCATATATATATAATATATAAAATTCTCCTGTCACAGTGTTTGTAACCAAACTCCTCCGAAACGGCTGGACCGATTCTTATGAAATTTTGTGCGTATATTCACTGGGTCTGAGAATAGGATGTAAACTATTTTTCATTCCGATATTGCAATTAGTTGAAAAGATATTAATTAAAAACTTTAAAATGCGCAATTGTCTTATCCTGTGTGTTGTTTGTTTCGCCATTTATTTCGCTTGGCGTCGAAAATCGGCTTAGCGCCGGATGTGTGACTTTTCTCTGTTCCACCGTTCAAATCACCCTGCCCATGGGTTACACTAGCAAAAGGGGTGTCTATAACAAGTCAAAAATCACCAAATTTGGCAACTGAAAAGTTTACTTTTTTATTATTTTTTGTAAATATCTTTTCTTTAAAAATTCATATATTGCATCCGTTTATAAAACAAAAATATCAAAAATATTTGCGAAAAATTTAATCGCTTTTACTTTGTTATCATTATTTCAAATACAGGACACGAGATCAGTTATTGCCATTTTGCTCAATATAGTTCTCACGTTCAGTTAATTAAGTGATTTCATATAAATCAATAGTTTTCAAACCGTGTCCCGAGCTCCCGCTAACAACAATTATTGTGTTAACTGTATAAACCATTTCTGAATATTTTCAGACATTTATGAGTTCTTATTTATTTTTTATTAGTTTATTTATTATTAAATGACAGTTAATAAAACTGTAATACTCAGTGCTCGCAAAATTTTTAGGAATCATTTTCAATTAAAAGATAAATATATACTTATTTGATAATTGTGAAAAGTATAGGTAAAATAATAAAAGAAAAGATACATTATCAGTATACTGTTTTCTAGCATTAAGTACTTCAATTTGATCTATTTGTATGCTTTGTACAGTGAACAGTGCCAACCAGACGCAAAGGGTCTGATTTGGGCGGTCGAACGACTAAATCTACAGCCATGCAAAATAGAAGAGCTCAAAGAACAGTCGAACAAATGCAACAGGATATATAAGTGCGAGTGAACACGGCGCAGTTGCGTGAATCGCAATCACAAGAGGCACGAGTTGAACAGAATCAACAAAGACGATTAGAACAAAGACAAGCATGTCGATTCTTATTTGACACACGCAGAGCAAATGACTAACAACGCCAACAAGTACATCGAGCATTTACATCCGATTCATTCCGTCGTCTAGCATTCGAGTATGAGCCCGATGTTAAATATTACGTTCATTCGAATGTGGAAATTGGTGCTATGGACAAGGAATGTGTCCGTATTGTAATGCGCTTAAATTAAAAAAATGAACCAGCCGGGATGTGCTGTGCGTCAGGAAAAGTGCAACTACCAGAACTTGAAACACCACCTGAACCATTGTCACGTCAATCCACGTTCAACGTGCGCTAATGAGATCAACGCTTACTTGAAATAATCGCCAATGTGGCGTACGTTGAAAAAGTACAGCTGAAAGTAAATATACGCGTTCAAATGCTTGAAGATCCATCCGCTGAAACATTCTCAAAACAACTGTTAGATATCAGCGATGGAAACATGAAAACACTGGATGCATAAAATTACCGACCGATTTCTGGTCAATCATTAATTCGCAAAATGCTCTCATTGACCAGATATTTCCCGATATATCCATACAATACTTGAATTATGAGTAGCTGGCAGAAAGAGCAATTTTGGCAGCAAAAAATGTGGACTTCAACGATTTGAATTTCAAGATACAACAGTTGATTCCAGGGGATTTGATGTCATACAAATCTATAGATACAGTTTGCGATACCAACGAAGCTGTAAATTTTCCAGCAGAGTTTTTGAACTCATTGGATTTACCAGGCATGCTACCATACCATTTACAGCATAAGGTTAGATCTCCGGTTATTTTGCTTCGTAATTTGAACCCACCACGGCCGTGTAATGACACGCGATTAGTCATTAAAAATTGATAAAAAACGTTGTCGAGGCAAGCATTTTGAATGGCAAGTTCCAAAGGGGAAGATATACTGCTACCACGAATCCTTATTATTCCCACAGATGTGCCAATTGAATTCAAACAGATTCAACTTCGAATTAGATTGGCATACGCAATGACAATCATTAAGTCTCAAAGCCAAACGATGTCTGTTTGTGGCTTAGATTTGAGCACACCGTGTTTTTCACACGACATTTGTACGCATCACACGACATACGCGACATGTTCTCGTGTGGGCAAACCATCTAGTTTGTTTGTGTTGGCTAAAGATGGACTCACACTAAAAATATCGTACACTCCATTGCACTAAGAGACTGATGAAGTTATTTTTAATTGTCACAATTTTTGATAGAGATGTAATTTGAATTTTATTAGTTAAAATAATAAAACTACAAAGAATTCAAAAAATGATTGTAAGGAGTTTTGTTACTTTTATAGGCCGTCATCGTTCACAGCGCTCCATTCCTCTTTCAGTCATATACCACATCCCCACACACTTACAATGAGATAGTTAATTTTTATTTGACTACCCAAATATTCTCTAGAAATAATTTATATGGCAAAACAATGTTTGCCGGGTCAGCTAGTATATATATATATATATATATATATATATATATACTAGTACAATAATCTGATATATATATATATAATCTGAGGGACTATAAGTTAAATAAATACGATATAAAAGATTTCTGGATAACAGACTCAGCAAAGGATGACTGAATAAATGCCCGTTTATTAAAAACCATGTTTAACTGTATAAATTCGATTATATGTTATACAGGCATAAATTGTTTTGTTGATATTTAAATTTATTTTAGTTTTTTGAGCATTCATACAGTATGGTTATACCCGATCTATTGTAGGATTAAGATAAACTTAAAACACAGTAGATTTAGGTAATTTGTACTGATGAGCTTGTATATTTATTTGTCAGCATCCGTGGCTTAATGATCTAAATTCATGACGGTCCCTTGATAAATGCAGTCACGTGTCGTGTCCTCCATTGAATTCAAAACTGATAGGAGACTTGTACCCTTATAATGAGGTTTCACCAGGTCACCAATGTTATGTGGTTTCATTTATCCTTTCGCGGTCGCAGTCTTATTAAAATAATCAAAATTCAGTGGATTTCTTTAATTTGTAGCAATAAGCTTGTGATGATTATTTGTTAGCTTTTGCGGCGTAACTGTCTAAATTACCTTTTTATCTCCTACTTGATTAACAAGTTATGTTGAGTTGCATAAGAGTTGCCACCAACCTGCGCCTTTGCATTTCATTGTTGATACGTATTTTTAGAGACAGGAGTTTAATTATCATAAGTAAAAAGGAAGCCGACAGTTTATTTATATGTTTTATTTTATATTGAGGAAAGAGATGCTTATGTTTTATTTTATATTGAGGAAAGAGATGCTTATAGTTTATTTTTTATTAATATTAGTTTTGTAACCAGAAAGTTAAATTTAAAAAAATGTGCGGTGATTATTAGTATAAATTCGATATATTTTGGCAACAACCATAAGTTTAGCATAATAACTTTTTACTAAAAATAATATCAATTTTGTAAAAAAAAAGCATGATATTTTAAAATAAAAAATAGTGTTGAAATATTAAATATGTATTTACTCTCTTTTTAAATACGTACTTTAACTTTTTAAACTATTGAACATGCGTATCCGTGTTTTATAACAAATATCGCACAGATCGTTCTTATGCATATATAAATAGACTAGCCGTTACCCTCCCGCTTCGCTGGGTATTTCATGATGTTTTATAAATATATCTGTTTATATATATTAAATATTGATATATTTGTCCTAACATTAAGAATTCTATTGTATTGAAAAATATACTTATACCTGTAACTCTCGCCTCTTGATAAAAAAAAAGGACAGAAATACTAATTTGTATTATCTAATATTCTTTAAAATTGAGTATATAGAATGATGTTTACACTTTCGTAACCCTATAACAAAGTGGATTTCCGCAAAACCAATTTTAGGTGGATCTCTACTCCATAAAATAAACATGGAAGCCAAATTTCAAATCTAAATCTAATAGGGTAAAAACAAAATTTTTACTATCAATACCCGCCCCCCCCTCTCGTAATTCCGTTGAGAGTCGTTCTCCCAAAAACCGTTCTTAGCGGATTTAAATTCAACAAAAGAAAAATGTAAACCAATTTCTATTATTATAGTTCTTGTAGTTCGAAAAAAGAAATTTTTCGTCAACACGCTCCAGTAACCCCTTGTATTTAAACGTAACGAAAGTATTTATGTTTTACGCCCCTTATTTCCCCTCAACACCCCTTGGGGGGCTATTTTCCCAAAACCCATTTTGTAGCGGATCTCTACTCTATGAAAGGAATCTGCTTACCCAATTTCAAGATTGTACGTTGAGTAGTGTAAAAATAGAAACAATTATTTTTAACCACCCCTTGCGGTTCGAATTTCACAAAATCCGTTCTTAGCTGATCTCTACTCCATGAAAGGAACATGTCTACCAAATTTCAAGTCTGTAGGTTGAATAGTTTCGGAGATCGTGATTAGTCAGTCAGTGAGTGAGTGAGTCGCTTTTCTCTTTTATATATATAGATTATTTTATATTTCTTTCCTTGCTTATTTTTGGTGGAATAAAATATTCTTATAATCTTTATAAAAGTACCGGTGGGGAGCTAAAGGGGAAGTGGGATATGTAAGAGGATTTTTCCTCTTTGAAATTTAATCTATCTATACAAATATCATCTATTTCGTTTTTTTTCTCTCGCAAGTTTTAAAAAAAGGTTCAAAATAACCCCTTTTAGTAAAAATTTTTGCATTTCATTCTTTCTCCAAAGATAAATTGAATCTTTGAATCAGCTTGACACTAATATTAGTGCTATTTATCAGCTTTTATTAGAAGCTTTTAAAATTCGAAAATATCAACTATTTTCAAGAAACAAGGTTTGTTCTAAAAGTATTCAACTAATGGCCGGAAAAAATAACTTAGTTATTTTGCGGGATTGGGAATCTCTCTCTCTCTCTGTCTCTAATCAAATTCAAAATAGGCCCCTTGCGCCTTCACACAATTAAAGCCCAGCATTCCTTCCACTGCCGAAAAAACACTTATGCAAGGCTTCTTTTGGAATGATGTTCAACTCCACAGACACGCGTTCTACCGTACCTCATATCTACTCTGAAAACAGGATCCTTTCAGGGGCATTTTCCTTTTCGGAAACAGCCAGAAGTTGCAAGAAGCCAGGTTCTGCGTTGATAGCGTCCAGTAGGTCTTGTGCAACTGCAAGATGGAGTTTTTTCTGTTTCATCGACAGAAGCCTGGGAACAAATTTCGCAGCCACTCTGCGCATGATCACACAAAATTGAATGTGGAGAACCTGTACTTTTTATATGAAGGCATTTTTGTAACATTTTGTCTGCATCATTCTAAACTAGCTCTCTTAGGAGTTACAGTAATTAATATATCTTCTGAAATACAGCCTTCTTTCATGAAGCCTTCGGACAACTGTAGATAATGAAATTCGTATTCTTGTGGCAACTTGTAGCTCACGTGATGATTATGAAGCTGTACCATCATGTGTTAATGTGCTGAAAGGGATAAATAATGATCCTCATTCGTTGTTGTGGATTTTGGTGGTCGATCCTTTTCAAGGCTGTTCTCGATATCGATTTAGTTTGTGCTGAAACCTTTCGCTAATTGTAGATAACATTGGACGTTACGTTGAGGTTTGTAGCCACCTGCGCTTTTAATTGGCTTGCCTCCGATCTACTAACAATTCTTCATATCATTTTGTCATTCACATACTTTCGTGACAACTCATTTTACAGATATCTTATAAATTTATCTTACTCTAGAGAAAAACATGGCGAAAATCGTGGAAAAGTATAAGAATATAAATCGCCGGCAACCCTTCGTGTGCTTGTATCCCCTCCACATTCACGCAACGTGTACATTTACATATTCGACTCTGATTGTTTACAGAATTCTTCGGTGGCATAATTAGTATCTTTGGTTCAATATTTTTTTGTAAAAATAGATGTACTCGGAATTTGCAAATTTTGCACACACGTCTATATTCTCCTGTACAAAATTAATAGGAATTTGTATTATGGAATGTGCTTGGAAAATAAGCTTTAATTCTTCTTTTTCTTCTTTCAGGGCCAAGGGGAGCAGTGATGGGCCCTTGAGATGTCGACGCCTACCAGACAGAGGTCCCTGCGCGAGAGAATTCAGTCCGCTTCTCGGGGAATCGGCATCTCCTGGCAGTGAGTATCTCCCTTATAACCATTTTACTATGGGATTATGATTAAAAAATTAAACTCGTAAAGCCAATCAATGGCTAGCAATGGTACATTGAATGTTATAATCAGTAATTGGTGAACCCTGCTTCTAACTGCTGTACATGCTTGATTTTCATTTGATTTGGTTTATGTCACTCTCAGAAGCAACACAAGGACAATTGGCAACGAACCTCGTTATTTTGATCTTTGAGTAACGAGAATGACTTTTGAGCTGGCACATCACTCTATAAATTTACACACCACTCCAACGGGAGAACTTTGATTTTTGACATATTTAACTTGCATCAGCCCCTCTACATGGTGAGTCTTCAGTGGCACTTGGTCTATTACCCATGGCTTCACAACGCCAACCACGAATTCTTGACCGTGGCTATTCGGCTATCGCTTTCTTTCATTTTTCCAATACATTCTACGAGGAAATTACCAATTGTTGCTACAGATCTGTGACAATTGGAGAATATGTGTTTGATTGTCAGTAGGTTTTGTAAACCTTCCTCATCAAGAAAGAGTATCTATCGGCAGCAAAAGGTAGCACAAAGATAAGCAAGCTGTACTGGAATATTACGTTATGACACACACTCAAGATAACTAGAGTAGTAAGAGATGGTACTTCACATAATCACAACAGGGGAAATAGCTATATGCCTCTGTAAAACAAAAGCTGTTGGGACCCTATTTTATCCCAACCCTGGTTTTTGAACTTTTTTGTTGCCAAGTTGGGTGATAAGTTCGCCAAGCTACCTACATTTCTGTATTAGCTTTAAAACAAGAGATTTTTATTAACGACCGTTAGTTAGCTGCGATTAGTAATTACCGTTCGTAATTATCAATCGGTAATTAGCTTTGGCAATCTACTAACTATATAATAGTAATAATTTAGCTATTTGCATCTTTTCCAAGTTTGATTGTTAATTGATCATTACGAGCGAATGCTGGTTGCTTTTTAGAATAAGTTGAGTGCAAGGCTTATTCGGGTTTTTTTTTTATTATGTGGAAGCAAAATACAACAAGGTTTGATTGCTGCACAGTATGAATGCATCCGAAATGGTGAATAGTATTGGGTAGAATGCAATTGATGGTTAATGAATGGAGATGCTGTTCGAAAGTAGGAAAGAATCCATATATGTGCAAGAACATAAGGAAAGGGGTTTGGTTCAGCAAAAGTCATTCGAGTAATTTTGGAATGTTATTAATATTTTTAAGAAGCTAAATTTTACAGGAATTTGTTCTGAAAGTCTTAAAAATTTAATTTTTCTCCTTCGAACACATTGATTTCTTCTTTTCAGAATATGTTCTTAATTTCCTACTTTTCGAATGTTGCATTTTTTTTTTTGAATTTTTCCAAAACTTTAAAAAATTTCCATTTTCTTCCAACGGATATACATTTTATTATTTTTTTAGGTCTTTATTTTCTTACTTTAGAAGCTAACTTTCACATGACTTTGCTCTCAAAGTCATAAAGTTTTCCAATTTTTCTCCTTCTAACGAACCCCCATATTTTTCCCAATTTCCCTCCTCTCGACTTTGAAAAAAACGCCCCTTGGCGCCAGTTTAACCCAACTTGAAAAATTCTTCACTAAGGTTGTGGGATATAATAGGATTTTACCCAAAAGCTGATTAAGATTTCAACACAAATTCGATGGTCCTTTTCTCAAAAGACTGACGTTGGGTTCATTCGCCGAACACTACGCTATGCCAGTCTGCTTGTAGCCAGCTTGTTGATCGCCTACGACACAGTAGTAGAGGGCTCAAGACGACTTTTTCTAATGTTGTGGGGTTAAAGGCAAATATCTTAAAGACAAATGTGGACGTAACAACATCACAACAATGATGCCGTACTAGCAGTTCGTGGTTGTCTTACAATTTTGTCTCGCATTTATGTTATTTGGGCTGTCAGAATCTTCAATCAATGGATGAGTTCCATGTGTTATCTATTAATAGCAGTATACAGCGTGTCTGTACTATGCAGATGGCGGCTTATTGCTCTGCATAACCAGCGAGAATTATGCATCTCAATAATATGACCACGTTCAAAATCATTAAATTGATATAAAGGAATGTAGATGCGAAATTTAAGGTTGTTTCAGCATTTTTATGTAAGATTATGTATTCAAGACTAGATATACAGTAATAATTTTCATTAAAAATGGCAGTGATTTTTATGTTTTAACTTATCCGCGAGGAAGTAAATATAAAAATCGAATCAAAAAAGGCAAATTTAGCTGAAAATAGAAATATGTAAATTAGAACATCAAAGCTTCGTTTGTGGCTGATAATATAAAATTTTTTAATTTAACTTTACTCGCATCAAATATTTTTTTTCAATCGTTTAAATTTTTATTTACATTAAATAACTCATAATAACAATTTGACTGATTTTTTTGCTCATAAACACTTCATTTGAATTTTACATACATTTTGTTGATAATTTAACTTTTGAAAAATTTAGTGTTGGTACTTACGTTGATTGTTTATCAAAATTTAAAGTGAAAATCCAATAACTAACTTGAGTTAACTTAAATGTAAATTGAGATATATAGTTTTTGAAAATGTTTCTAATTTCATTTATTAATTACATAAGAGTCTTATATAAATACTAAATTATGTTCCATGATTAATTTTAAGAATCGTACTCTGTATCGTTTAAAGAATCCTAATAATTTTATATTTTATTTAACTTCTAAACTTTTTTACAAATAAAATCTATAAAATAAAACGCTGTAGGTCATAACGAAGCATAAACTCACATTCGAACCTTTTGCCTTCTCTTTCCATCTAAAATCTATATCGTTATTCTTGAAACAATATGAAACTATTTCAAAAAATGTATTGATTCTTCTACTTCTTTTTTTGGAATTTTGGCATTTCGCCTTGGTACGAAAACAATCGATTTCCATATTTTTTTTATTTCTTTTGTTATCGAATTAGAGAATAAATATTTAAAAAAGGCTGAAACATATGCAGCATAAGTCACGTTTGGGTAAAATAGCCAAATCTCACGCTAAGAACTATGGGTTTCATGGGGAAAATTGTTCTGTTTCATTTCAATCATACCAATGTCCCGAGTGGACCATTATCAGTTTATTACCAACAGTAATTCGAAATAGACACAAGTACAGCATATTTTAGCTTTTTTCCCCCGCTGTTGCAACAACCGAATTTAATGGAAATAATTCCGTCTTACAAAAGTGATTTATCCAGGCTCATTTTTTTTCCTGTTCTTTACAATAAATGTTTTGCGATGGGATCATATTTTCTCTCTCTCTGGGTTGATCAACTACTACCTCTAACAGATAGACTACTTGAAAACAAGGTATTATCTCAAAATGACCCATATCTTGAAAGTGTATGGAAAGTGACCCGATACTCAATTTTGCTGAATGTTTTTGAGTGATTTTTTTTTGAAAGATCGATGAAAATTGTGTTTTGAAATCAAATGCAAGTTTGTATTGATTTAAACATTAATATGTGTTTGGCAAGTATTTTTTTAAAAGGAAAATCTGTTGTGAATTACGACTAAAATATTTCAAAGTGGAAACCTTCAAAGATAAGGAATTTAGAGCATTCACCCGTGTAAAAGTTTCATTCGAATAATTCAGAGTTTTTTGAAGAACTAATGTTGTTATTGTGCTGTTTAGCCTGAAGTTCGACTTTTTTCAATTCCTATTATTAGTTCATACTCACCCTATATATATATTTGTTTATATATCTTGTTCAAACTTTCAGTCGTTAATAAAATACTTTTTATTCATTCCCTCAAATTCAAATACATTTTTTAAAACTTGTATTGGATGACACTTGATCTTAGTACAGATTTTTTCAAATATTAACTCATTAATTAATTATCATTTAAAAGAAAATTTTCAGTCAAAATTATTCAACTAGATGGCAACACTATTGGATAAAACAGCTTTTTTTAAATTTGTGATGAAGGTTTAGTTAACTTGAATAATTATACGTTAGTTAGACGTCAGCATTCCTTTACACTAGTTTTAAGACAAATTCTTATCTATTATAATCAGCTTTTACAACAAAAATATATTTACAAATTTAATGTGGTTAAAAAGTTTTTAATGTTAATTTAAAAGGTGTTTTGCCACTTACTATTGTGATTCTGTCATATGTATATACATATTTAAATTAATTATAATTATTTAATAAAAAGTAATTAAAATAATTTTTTTTTTGTTGATCTAAGGAGGAATTGACATAAATTTTTTTATGTTACTTGTTTAGTATGAAATCAGATATTTATGGCTGATTTTATACTTTATTTTGAATAGTTAAAAATCCTATATTTATCCCTAAAAGTAATCCATGTAAGTGGAATCTCTCCAGGCTCAAAGTACTCACAATGGCGTAATAGGGATGTTTGGAGAGTAGAATGCTGTATCAGGTATCATCCTCGTCGCCAGCTTGTGCCTCAATATTACAAGGTTCGTTGCCAATATCCCTTGCATGTTGTTTCAAAACATGGTGTTAGAGAAGCCATTAAACGATTAATTCTTGGAGGAAAACATCACAGAATTTGATTACATATAACATAATCTCTACTAGAGAGACTGAAATGACTTGAATATTAAAGAATCATATATAGATTTGGAAACTGCTCAAGATGGATGCTACAATACTATGAACAGCGCTGACTGTGTGTGTGAAAGGGCAGCTCTTTTAATTTTACGAATAAATGAAGTTTAAACAACTTTATGGCTAATCAATTGAAGGAGATTCGATCTCGGTACCTTTCGTTCCGTAAGCACGTAACTTACCGCTGGACCAAAACGATCACTTCAGTCCTGTGGCTGTTACTGGCTTATATAGATATCACCGCCACACAATCTTCCCCCTGATACTTCGCGAAATTATATGTGTGGATAAGAGTTCAAAAAAAATCCATTATAAATAACAAAGTAACTTACCTAAAGATGTGTTCCAAAATTTCTTGAATTATGATGAATCAATGAATAATAAGCAAGTTATCTTCAGATTCATGATCCAAATACAGATTCAAAGCAATAATAATGCAGAACAAATTGTAGCATAGTTATAAAAAATTATTTTTATTGAAATAATTATAAACTAAGTATATAAAGTTAAATTCTAAAATTATAGGAGTAACTTTTTTGTATTTCTCTCTACAGTTTTATAAAGTTAAAAATAAAAAATATTGGAATACTTTATTTTCATAAGCTACTGTAATGAATATATAGGCAATTAAATGAAGACAATACATGGACGTATGAATGCACATATATACGAGTACATGCTGCAGTTGTATCAATATCTGTGATAACATAAAAAAGTAAGCCCTAATTATATTTTAATAAGTGCATATACCTGTATAACGAATCAAACTTTACAGAGAAATTGTACTTTTAGTTACAAATTTTGATAATTTCCAAAGGACGTGTCATATTACAGAATCAAAATATTTACATTAAGTTGCGAAGATTCATTATTAAAAATATATAATTTTATATTGTTTTAGAGACTGAATTTCTAATTTATCATTTTTGAACCACAAGTAATAATCTTAGACCAACAAGCACGGGAAAAATTTGTTCCAGAAAAGCCATAAAAATAATGATTAACTTAAACTATCCAATATTTTTTATGTCTTTCTTGTTCATAAAATATTATTTATGAGGATAATATTTTTTCTTTATATTTATTGTTTTTATACGGTATATAACTGAAATATTACAGTTTCTTTATACAGCTAATCTTTTCTTCTTTTATTCCAATTTGATTCATGAAATAAAGATACTTTTTTTCGTCGAAATTGACATACCAACAGAAGTAATACAAAGGATAATATACATCTATGGACCTCGCAATATATTTACATACATCATTTCAGAAATTTATTCTAGTTTTGATGAAACTCAAAGCCCTAACATAACTGAAGCATTTATATTTGGTTAATATTCTAGAAACTCTTTTGTTAAATGTTTCTTTGAATGCAAATTAAATTTCGAAACCTTTTATCTTTTGGATTATGGGATGTCAGGAATGGTAATTTTGTCTCAGAGTGAAAATATATACAATTTTTGATTAAATGCAATTATTTGTGGTTAAAATTAAATAATTCGATTCTCTTACATATTATTTATAAAGGAATAAAGCTTCAAAAATTGTAAAATGCTTAAAATATAAAAATAATTTAAAAAAATTATAAGCATATAAAAATAAGAAACTTTTTTGTAAGAAATATTAATTAAGTTTTACGTTGCGCATGACATTTTCTAAAATAGTAGCATTAATTACTAACAATAAATTGATTTATAAAGTTAAACATATATCCTTATACACTGTAGCTATTTTTTTTATATAAATAGAACAATAAATCATATTTATTTAAAAAAAATACATAAATTTTTTAAAAAAAAAAATTCTATATTTTTTTAGATATTTTGAAATACAAAAGATATATAATACTAAAATTAAGTAGGTTACAAAGAGTATGATACATTTTATAATTCTATAAAGTTTTATACATCACAAAGGTTACTATTTTAGAAAATAGCATACCCAACATAAAATTTACTTAATATTTGTTTTTTATTTTCATATGCTTATCATTTTTAAAATTATGGTTATGTTTTAAACATTTTGCTCTTCTTTGAAATTTTATTCCCTTATAAATAATGAGTAAAATAATCGAATTATTTAACTTTTAATTTCAAAGAATTATATTTATTTGAAAATTGTTTATACTTTTAGCCCTCAAGGCAAAATTAACACCTCTGAGATCCCTTATAATTCATCATTCATCTGAGTACATGTTCTAGCATGAAAATTCCAAAAGTTTTTGACATTTATTCATTTATTCAATATCTGAAATAAAACTAATCGAAATATTTCTTCAACATTATTTATTCATTTGTTAATTGCATTATTTAGGAAATTGAATAATTTTTGAAAACTAACTCTCATTAATAGTTTATTTCCTTAAAAATAAAGCATGACTTTATGGGTTTCATATTAATGCATAAAATCGAATTCATTTACTAGATTTTTATGTTTCAACATGATGAAAATCTCATTTAAAAGAGAAAGACAATACTTAACGTATTTAAAGAGCTGAAATTTTATCTCGAGAATCGAAATTAAAAAATATATATAATCTCCTTCTCATAATCATCCAATTTTAGAAAATTAAAATACACAGTATTCTATTCGAGAAAAAAATCTCCCTCGAAAATTTATTTAACACTGTCAATAGTTTCGGAAAATATTTATATTTAAGATATCAATAACAATCTTTCATTATTTTTTTTCTTCGAAACTGTCTGAAGTGAAATAATTTGCGAATCATTCCAAACGAGCGAGTTTTCTCTTTTACCAAACGATTATTTCTAAGTAAATGTGCTCCGAGACGAACGGCTCTCTCTTCCTGAAGGCGTGGCTGAAGAAGCTTTAATATTTCGTGTAAAAAGAGGAGCGTGCTGAGTTTGTGAAAAATGATTTCCCTAATGCTTGCGTGTGTTTTGCAGGGGGAAAAAGTCGAAGAGTTATCACAGCAAGGAATCTCTTGCCGAAGCGCAGTCGTAAGTACACCTAAGTTTTTAGTATAGCTTTGGAAAAAACATATTCTCTCTCTCTCTCTTCTTCACTCTTTCTTCTAATTTTCTATCTCCCGCTCTTTTTTAAGGATAACAAATGATAAATGAGGGGAATAAAAACCCGAGTCTTATTTTTATATCATGGAAGTATTCACGTGGAATTTGTTTTTCTTTTCTTCTTCTTCTAAATGCTTTTTTTTCGGGGTAATCGGCAAAGAAGCAAATTAAATCGTTTCTCGTTGGGGGCTAATACATTTAATCCTAACGATTCAATTAAATGAGCTGTTCAAAAATCTGTTCTTTTCAAAGTTCTTTTTTTTTTTTCGAAATTCATTTGCGAATGGTGAATAAAGAAAAAAAAAAGAATATGGAAAAAAAAAGAGCGAGGAGGATTTCTATTTTTTTCCCTCTTTTTACCTCTATTTACTTTTTCATTTAGTATCCTATTAGTTTGAAATTAGGCTAATTTTTTTTTTTTTTGCATGTTGAAAATTCAAATATGTTATATTAGTGTAGAAGCTGTTTGTGTTCTTTAGTTGTTAAAGTACTTTTGAAAAAGTTCTTTTTTCCCCTGGTGGATATTTGCTGTTTAAAAGATAGACATCATGATAATATTTAAAAAATAAAAATTTTAATCTTTAAAATTATGAAACGTATATCTCAAAACAGGTTTTTCAAGTGTAGAAGAATATTTCATTTAATATGAACAATGTTTTTAGCCATGATAGCTTAAGGCTGCATTACGAGCTACTTTGATATCACAAAAATGTTAATCCTATGAAAATTTTTTGTTTCCACCTCAAATATAAATTAACTGTATTTATTTGAATTCAGTAAATTAGCTAAGAATGATAAAGAATTCTATAGAGTTATATTTTTTAAAAATAATATCTGTATCTATTTTGAATATACGTTTATGGTTTCTTAGAATTCTAAAAATATTTTCAGAAACTGAAAGAAAATGTAATTTTACAGAAATCTTTATTATTTGCCTTTTCGGATGCACTTTATTGAATTTAAATAAATGGAATTAGTCTGTATTTAATGAGGAAGGAATAGAAATTCTGAATAATTAAAATTACATTCACGAATTCGAACTGAGTCGTAGACAACAGTTTAATAGCAGATTTAAAGGCTTTGTAGTTATAAAAGGTTGCAGATTTGATACATAATACAATTAAAGATATATGAATGGAATAAAATGAATTTTTACACATATTGTATGCAATAGTTTTCTTAAAAAAAATTGAAAGCATAGATAAATTTAGTGGAAAAATAACTAGAAAAATCCAGAAAATTTTGCTACAAGAAGATTTGAAATTCGTTAATGCAAATTTTAAATTATTTTATAGTAAAATGGAGCCTATAAACATTGAAAACTAAAGTTAGATATGTTAAAAATGAAGATTTAGAAAAGAATATATATTTAAATTTTTTTTAAAAATAAGACTAAATTGTTTCTTATCGTTTATACATTAAAATATTTGAACCAAAGTCGGAGATTTTATTTATAGACCACATTAAAAACATTCTTTAAAATTGACAATATTAAGAAAGCAAGACATATACAGTGGCCCTCGAACGTGTTCGTACACTTACAATTTTCCGTAAAATTTAATGTTTTCAACTAATAAAAAATAATAGATAAAAATTTTAATTTTCTTTATAACATCTGCAATTTATTCTTTTTGAAATAACACAATCCTTTTTTAAAACAAAGTGTAACTATTATTTTGATAAATTAACATTCAAAAAACTTCTAAGAAATTACACCATTAAAGTCTTCAAAAACTTAAAAAAAATCTTAACATAGCTTTTTTTTAAAATTTAGCACTTTGTAAGATATTTTTTAGCGTCCACAACAACTTTTAAATGTCTTGGTACAGATTTCATCAGTTTTTTGTAATTTCTGCATCGATATTCCTCCATTCTTCTGTGGTTACTGTTATTTGTTCACATTTTGTTCTTATATGTCATGTTTTATTTTACTTTAAATTCGAATTCTCACCAGATATGTTCTATTGGGCTTAAATCAGGTGATTTAGAAGTTGTTTTCAGAATTTGGGGAACAGTTATAGACACCAGCGGTATACGTTGAGAGCCTACGTTTGGGGTCAATATTTTGTTAAAAATTAAATCGTCTTCCAATACTCAAATTTTGGGCGAATAATTTCAAATTGTTCCTTAAAATATTTAAATTAGCTTATGATTCACAATATCATAAAAAATAACAAATTACTTAATCCTGAAGCCCATTTACACCCCCTCACAAGAACACTTCCAACTCCATATTTCACTGTTCCAACTAAATACTAGGGATTATGTTTCAGAAAATTCAACATTGACATCAATTGGGCAAATTCAACAGTTTTGGCTCTGATGGGGGTATAACAGTGCTTGCAGAATAAAAAGCGAGAAACTTAATCCCAAGAATTTAGTTGGAACAGTGAAGCATGGATTTGGATATGCTCTTATGTGGGGATGCAAATCGGCTTCAGGTTAAGTAATTTGGTATCTTTTGATGGTATTGTGAATCATAAGCTTATTTAATTATTTTAAAGATCCGCCAAAATTTGGGTATTGAAGACGATTTCATCTTTTAACGAGATCCCAAGCGCACTGATTTCAACGTACGGCTCTGGTATGCCTAAAACTGTCCTCAAATTATGAAAATACCTCTTAAATCCCCTGATTTAAGCCAAGTAGAATATATTTAGAGAGAATTTGAATTTAAAGTAAGAAAACATAACATAAAAACCGAATGTGAACTAAAAACAATAATCACAGAAGAATGGAAGAACATCGATGCAGAAATTGCAAAAAACTGATGAAATTTAATCCAAGACGTTTTAAAGTTGTTATGGACGCTAAAGAGATATCTTAAAAAGCATAAATTAAGAAAGAAATGCAATATTTAAAGCTATGTTGAGATTTATTTTAAGTGTCTAAAGACTTTTGTGACGATTTAGTTTTTTTTATTATTATTTTTTCAAAATAATAATTATGCTACGTTTTAAAAATTCATCATGTCATTCCAATAAGAAAAAGTGGCAGATATGATAAAAAAAATTACATTTCCGACATATTAATTTTTATTAGTTGAAAATATTAAGTTTTATAGAAAATTGTAAGTGTACGAGCACAGAGACAATTAAATGCCTTTTCATTTAATAAAATATTTTCTGCAAGAAAATTGTTTAAAACAAGTTTTAATAACTCTGATAATTTATGAAAATAATTCTTGTTTTTAAAAGAAATGCTAATTATAAATATTTTTGCTGATTAATCATTAGTATCACTTTTTTTAGCGATACATGAAATACTCTAAACATTTTTAGGACTAACGAGTTATTCGGAACCAGTACTTCTTTTGAGTAACTAAGCAAAATAAAATAAATAAAAGCAAAATAATAAAAATAAATAAACAAAAAGATAAAAAACCATACGTAAATTTAAATATTTCAAATTAAAAAAATTTTTTTTTATTAAAAAAACATTAAATGAAAGTAAAAAATAAGAAAACATACACAAGTTTAAATAAGTTAGATTTTAAATTTAAAGCTTCCTTTTATTAAAAAACATTTTATTCAACCCCTTCAGGAGTGACGGTGAACAAGCATCCAAGAATGAAGAGCAAAATCAAGCTTCCGCCGTGGAATCAAGCAGTCCAAGCAGAATCCCAGATGCTGCCACTACAGCCGAAGAAGGTCAGAAACTAGTTTAATTTATTTTTTACCCAACCAGGCTTTACGACACACTTTATGAACCATGTGCCGCGAAACAACCTTCGGAAAACTGATCTAATCAGATTATCGAACATTAAGTATAAAGCATTCCGTGTGCTGTGTCACATATAAATATTGACTAAATCGATTAGTTCAACAGATCTCGTTTCTTTAAGGCCACCCACGATATAAAGTAGAAACGTGCACATGTTTACTTTGCCAGCTATTATGCTTATATGCATGTTCGAGTAATAATCTTTTCGTTACGATAAACTGCTTCCTCATTGGTCGGGCCTCCACGCCCACTCCGACTCCTATTGGATGAAAATAAGTTCAGCCAATTCTACTTATAAAGATATTTTCAAAAGTTATAACTTTTATATTTTAATGCTTAATTTAAATAAATTCATGCACTATATTTTAACTTTAATGTAATATATTTTTGACTTTAAATCTTAAATGTTTTCTTACCTGTAAATTCGGCATCCTATACCATTCATGGGAAGAATAAGAAATATTATGTTATCCTCGTTGTAGTGTGTGTGGATAGGAAATCACCAAGTACTCTGTCAGTACCACCAACTATAGTAATAATCTTTTATATATATTTAATTTTTTAACCTTTAATAATGCTTTCTTGTAATGTTATGTTAAAATATCTTTGGAATTACGATTGATTTATAAAAAGAAATGCATTTACTTTATTACCTAATATTAAATTAATTTTTAAGACTATTTTTTGGTGGGATAGCTATTTGAAGGTAGGGCGTCTTATGTTTTGCATTTCTTTTCATATCGTACTATATATGATACTTATAAAATATAAAATAAGAATACTAAAATATACAAAAGAAGTTATAAATTAGATATATTTCGAATTCAAAAATTTAAGAATTTCTCTATATATAATGACGGGGCGATTGGTAAGGCTTTCTTTAACGATAATTACATTTTATGGATGGTATTGATGAAGCAGTCTTTTGTTGATGGTAATCCAGTTTATTGTACATTTAACATAAACTCAAACACCAATATGGACGAAACTTAGTTACGGCACAAACATGGAACACATAATACAAATACGACACGCGCGGTACATGACGAAGACAAGAAAAAAAGAGACGTATATTCTATAGTCTCGGTTTTTATATGAAGCGGCAACCGGAAGCTCTAAACTCATATGATTTCCGTGGACGGAGCTTGTGATTAATGGAAAGGTATGGTAAGATAATGCTTATGTCAGATTACTTTAAATTTGCTGAGGTTCTAATTTTTAAGGGACACAGTTACGATAAAATCCCGTCAGGTGGACTAGCCAGTTAATTATTTAAATGCGAGTCTCGAAGGATCAGGGCCAGAAAAATTGAAAGGAATTATTACATACATGTATATGTTTCAGTGAAATTTAAGAAAACAGGGTCAAATAAACAGTGAGACATTGCAAGCCATTCAAATGTTCCTTGTTCTCACGTGATTTAGTAGATCCCAAACGGCAACATCTATATGTTTTTTGTCAAGCTGTCATATGGTCAGCAATTTAAGTCATTCTCACGCCGTCTCGGACAGTTTTCTTGCTGTTCATGAAACTTAAGGGTCATCCCTTCCGTTTACGACTTGAAAATCCGAAATCAATTGTTGTGCTTGTCAAAGTATTATCAGCACAAATCATAGGTGAGTAAATAGCTTCTCATCTATATTTAAATATTTATGAAGTTAGCTGGAAGTACCCTCACCCCGATTTTTTTAAAGGGTTACCCTAAAATTGTGAATTTTGCCAAATTTTTTTTTATAATTTTATTTTATAGACCATCTTATTAGCTTTAGAAAAATACCAAGTTTATTATTTTCCGTTCACTACAACAAAAACTACAAGTGTTTTAGTAAAAGTAGATGCCATTACACTTTAAGCAAGATGTCATACTGTAAAATGCGTGTTTTTTTTTAAATGTTCATACGGGGACAGCGATTGCTCAAAAAATTTCGAAAATAATCAACTGAAATTTTTTGTGTATGTTTTGTATAATAGTAGAAGTGTTTTAACCTTCAGATTTATCGATCATTGTTTTATTACAAAATTTACAGTCCCTTATGTTAATATAATCACTGTTTTTTTAAACAATTTCATACAATAACTAAGATAAAGTGCTATAGTTTTTGTAAAAATTAAAATATATCTTATCCTGAAAGTCATTTCAAAAATGAATAACATAGCAACACATCGGAATTCAAAAGTTGTAGATAAATTTTTGGTACAGAGCGGGTTCCGTTTATGCAATTTTTTGTAAATTTTTACCCATTTTTTCCCAATTTAGTAATAATAATTTCTTTTTCTCTTCTTATATATATATAATTTTAGCATATTTTCTTAAAATGTACTAAGCAAATCTAAAAAACCACGAAAAATCTCCATATCTTCATCTTTTTTTTTTTAAAAAAAAGTTGTTGCGCTAGTAGTCGAATACCTTAAACTATATATAGTTTTTATGGTATTGTTCAGTAGTAAAAATATATGTGTAAGGTATATATTTAATATATATAATACTATCTTATAAATTTATTTTAATTATACTGTATATAATAATTAAACAAAAGCATACAGCATTTAATTATTGATTGATTAATAAAAGCGTAGAATTATAAATTTTTTTATTTTTTAGTTACTTTTTTTTTAGATTTTGAAGTTAGATAAAGTGCATTTAAGTTTTTTCTCAAATATAAAGTAGAATTATTGAAATAGTAAATTGATCAAATCTGGATTTATTAACAGTGTTTATTAAAATTATTAACCATAAAATGAAACAATTTGATGCAATGGATTAAAAAAGTAAAGTCTTTAAACTCATGACGAGAATAAAATAGAAAGTTTCTTAATTTAGCATTGCCATTTTTTATAATCACGTTACCATTTATTTTAATTTAGAGTGAAGTTTTTTGTAGAAAATAAATTAATTCTAGAATATAGATCCTAATACTTGAAAGAATATTTTAATCTTATAATGTTGTCGGCATTTTTATTTTTCATTCTAAAGAGCTTAAATAATTCTCCAGTTTAAATTCGTATAGAGAAGATTTTCTATAAAAAAAAAAAGAGAGGTTACTCTTAAAAAAAGTCTGATATATTTATAATTTTTTTATGCAAATGAATAACACTGTTTTGATTAAAATTATAGAACAGTTTTGTTTCTTATAATCGCCTTTGATGTTTTTAAACTAAGTTAAAGATTATAATTTTTCTCAACAATTACAAATTTTCTCAGACAATGTATCAAATATATCTTATATAGTTACAGAGTAAAACTTTAATCTCCATAAACATATTTCGGACGTAATTTTTTTTCTTCACAACCTTTTTAATCCCCAGAAAAGAAAGAAAGAAAAAATGAAACAAAGATAATACCATAATCGCATAAATTTAAAAATATATTTTCAGAGAATTCTCTGTTCAATTAATTTCGTGTTTCCAATAAACTTTTGAACAAGTCACTTCTTTTATGTGGTGGAAGCCTAAAATAGTTAAGTAAAGGCCAAACTTTCCTCAATATAATACAACTAGTAGTACGTGGGCTGTAATTTAGGTATCGATTTTTCATTACGGATTTGGGAGAGACGCCATAGTGTTAGCTAAGTGATTGAAATTTATGACTGAATGTAATGGATTATCAGTCCACTGGCGTCTTGATATAACATAACTACCCACGCATTAAAAACAAAGAAAATAGTAGGGATTTTTAGGTCGTGTGATAGATAATAAGTAGAATTTCCAACTTCATTTTCAAAATGAAGTTGAATTGGAATTGTAGTAGCAAGTTATCTTATATGGAGCTTTATTTCAGGAGTACATACGAGCACATATGTTAGTTCAACTTATCCAATACAACACAAAATGATTGGCAGTTGTTATATAATGTTGTTTTGTTTCATTTATTATTTTAGAGCAACGCTTCTCAAACTTTCAATACTTGCGACCCAATTTTCAATCAACCCCATTTCATCGTGCCCCCACTCCCATACAATAATAATGTATTGAATGCAATAAAAATATACTTTGACGCTACCGTTACAATACGACTTTGATTATAAACCATACAAACTTTCAAGATAAGTATTAAATTTTGTACATGACAAGCCCATGATAGGCACTAGTAATTATTAAACTAGTTTTTAATTTAATATTGATAAATTAATTATCAAAAACATTGCGAAGTACTGATACATTTGTTAGTATAGTATAACAGTGCAAATGTATATTTAATTTTTATTATGTCAGAATGAATTTTGTTTTATTTCCGTTCAGTAAATTAATACTGAATTTAAATCTTTTATTTTCGACGTTTTAATAAGCTTGACCCCCCAAACAGGTATATAACGCCCCCTTAAGGGGTCGCGTGCAACAGTTTGAGAAATGCTGTTTTAGAGTCTAAATGGTGTCGCATTTCGTACTTATTCACATGGCCGATATTTTGAATTTACCTAATATATGAAGTACACTATAATTAAAGAAATGACAGTTAAAAATATATTTGCTTCTCAAAACGAATTTAGTTTTTTTTAAAATTAATTCTTATTTATTCAGATTTTTAATTTTTGCAATCTTGAATGTTTTTTTTACTTTTTTCTCTTAAGACAAAACTAAACGTTTGACATCAAAAAGGGATTATGTTTCTCTACGATTTTATGCAAGCCCCAAGTTAACCTTATTTCGGAGAATAAGTATGCTTTATTTATACTTTGAAATTTAGTATTCTGTATGACATTCAGTAAAGATATTTCTGAAAAATATTTAAATACTTTTTGATTGAATATGAAAATTACAGGTAATCCCCTAATACAGTGCTTTTTATAGTACGGTTCGAGAATTGGGTAAAACACACACATAGCATGAAGTATAATACGAACTATTTTATTTTGAGACTCTAGGTAGACTCCTTGTGTGCCAACAAGTATAACACAAGGCTTACAAACGTAAGTCAATACTCAATAAATAGTGGTAGGAAGTTTCAAGTAGAAGGATACAAGCAAAATGGGAATCAAAAGGTAAAAAGAAACAAGAATGGATGCAAATACAATAAACACAGAACAAAATACAAGAGTGCTCACATGCAAAAACGAAGACATTCAGTAATTAAAATTATACAATGGTGAAGGTTTGGAAACACATGTGTGATCAGAATAATATTTTCAAAATACAAATGCATAAAAAGCATACATACGCATAAATACTTAAAACACACACACACACACACACACACACACACACACACACACACACACACACACACACACACACACACACACACACACACACACACACACACACACACACACACCACACACACACACACACACACACACACACACACACCACGCGCACGCACACACACATACATACACACGCACGCACACACACGCACACACACACTTGAAAATATACACATAAACATACACGTGCAGTAAATGTTAGCAAACACCAAACAAAAAAATAATAATAAAAATAAAAACAAATTTTTAAAAATTACAATCTAAACAATACGGGAAAAATGCTATTAATATATGCACAAAACGATGTAAAAGATGACTTGCTCTGAACAAAGGCAGAGAAAGGAGGAGGCCACGCTATATTGTTCTTTTGTAGGCAATTCATGAGAGTACGTCTTTCGGAAGAGAATTTAGCACAAGCAAGTATCAGATGAATACAAACTATTAAGAGCAAACTTTTTATCTTACTTGAAATTAGGGAAACACCCCTGTACACAACCGCTGAATAAACGTAATAAAAGTACGAAAGATAGCTTATTTGGCAGTTTTTGTTCGAGCGGCTACGTTCTCTCAGATTTTCCTACAGAATTTTCGTGAAATACCAGCACTTAATTTCCCGTCGAAACTTTAATTGGGTCTCTGTTTTGGTTACGTAGATTAAAAATTTTCAGGTGAGTAGTGTTCAACCATATTTAAAGAAATGATAATTATATTTGAATTTTTATGTATTAATCTCTATAGTCCTATGCTATGTCTGGCGAACTTAAAAAATGTCTCTTACAAGATAAGTAAGGATGTTTAAGGTATCCGACTACTTGCGACAACATTTTTTTTTAAAATGGAGATATGGGAATTTTTTGGGGTTTTTTAGATTTGTTAAGGACATTTTAAGAAAAATATACTAAAATTAAGATGAGAAAAAGAATTTATTATTACTAAAATGTGGGAAAAAATGGAGAAAAATTTACAAAAAATAACCGAAATGGGGCCCATTCTGTACCAAAAGTTTATGACCTAATTTTAAATTTTTCAATTCTGATGTGCTGCTATGTTATTTCTTTTTGAAATGACCTTCAGGATAAGAGATATTTTAATTTTTACAAAAACTAGAGCACGTTATCTTAGTTATTATATGAAACTGCTTAAAAAACAGTGATTATATTCACATAAGGGACTGTAAATTTTGTAATAAAACAGTGATTGATAAATCTGAAGGTTGGAGCGCTTTTACTATTATACAGAACATACACAAAAATTTCAGTTCATTATTTTCAAAACTTTTTGATCAATCGCTGTCCCAGTTCGAGCATTTAAAAAAACACATTTCCAGTAAAACGCGTTTTAATGTGCGGCATCTTGCTTAAAGTAATAAAATCTGCTTTTACTAAAACACTTGTAGTTTTTGCTTTAGTGAACGGAAAGAAATAAACTTGGTATTTTTATAAAACTAATAAGATGGTCTATAAAAGAAAATAAAAAAAAGTTGTCAATTTTCGGCATAATTCACAATTTTAGGGTAGTCGGATACCTTAATAGTACTTAATCATGAAAAAAAAACATTGTTTAAATTCACATAAATATTATTATTTCTTAAGAAATTTTTAATAAATATACTGTCTTAATTTTTAAATATTATAGCAGTTTTTAAAATTTTTTGAAAGCTTATTCTCTTTTTATTCTAATTTGTTTCGTATAACACGGCAATTTTTCAGAACATTATTCAAGTGTTATACAAATACAAAACTTACAAAGCATATTTATATTTAATACTGTTCAATTTATAATCTAAGTATATATGACACCTTTTATGGAAAATAGATAATGCGTGAGGTAAAATATAATATAAATAATAATGAAACTTAGAAATCTTGGCAAAATTTTGCATTACACTAGCTATAGGAATGTTATTTTTTTGTATGCACTTTGTAATATATTCCCCAATTTCTTTTTCGTGTTTCATTTTAATATTGTGCATAATAACATAAAAAAAATTAAATTTTCACCATTATTGCTTACATTTGAAAACTGCTTATGCTTTATAGCCACTTATTTCGGGCGTGAGTTGTGGATTAGAACATTATATGTTAAAAAAAAATAGAATTTTTGAGGCAAATTTCAAACTTTTTTCAAACTTGATGTCTTATTAAAAGTTCATTTGAAAATTAGATGAAAAACATAATTGTAGAAACAGAAGAAATATTGCTGCAAATTTGAGTCGGAGGAGGTGGGGAACAAGCCGATGACTCCAATTAGTTGAATAATAACAGATTTATTAATGGACAGAAATGACGAACAAATTGACACATAGAAAAATCAACGTAAATTCACTAAGAAATATAAAAGCAAATTATTTGAAAATGTGCAACGCAGATTATTTAAAAACAAGCTTTACAGCACTCCAGAATTCTCGCACGAATAGTTCCAAAATCAGGAACTCAGACAGATAACGTATCTCTGTCTTATCTCAGACAACACACAAGCAGATTCTGATCTGGATTGACTCTACCTACTCAAAGGTCCCTTTTATAATCTTATGGAAATTTCAAGAAGGATTGATTCCACAAATTTCTAGTTTTTTCCTTGGCGATATCGCTCTTCATCAAATTTGTCGCCAAATCTGTCACAAAAGGCGATAAAGTCACTGATCTGGTACCCTGATCACCTCCTCTAGGCTTGTAAACATTCAAGTTTATGCTAGAAAGCGAATTTCCCTGTAAAACTCAATTTTCCACAATGAGAGCAATGCTTCAGGGAAAACAACACACGTTTCAACATGAAATGGTTGCAATGTGCAGCAGTGTTAAAATAATTTCGCTAATTTTCTATCCTAGGCATGCCATAGAAAAATCCAAGTTAAGTAGATATAACTCCACAAAAACAGAAGCCGTGGAAATGTTTTGTAATCTTTTTTTTAAAACTTCTTTCTGTTTTAGAAAGTATTTTAGATTCCAGTCACTAAATAAATTTTAAAAAGCAATTCTTGATTCAGTAAATGAAAAAAACTTAATTTTTGTTATGGATTTTTTTTATTACATCGATAAGCCTTAAGATAAATTTTATTTTAAAGGATAAATATTTTATAAGGTAAGCATAACGCGTTGCAGTAAATCTTTAACTCAGTTTATCAAGTTAGTCACGGTAAGCTCCATGTTAACAAAGCGCACTTGACAAATAATAAGTTCCATCGCCTAAGAACATTGCACTACGGTGATAAATTCACACAATTAAATAAAACTCATCCAATTTATTTCAATTTTGCCCCCGCAATTTCTCCTCCTTTTTCAATCTGTACTTTCTCACCCAAGTGAAAGAAAGAACGAAAAGTGTTCTCCATTTAACTAGGGCGTCAGCAAGGAAGGAGTACGCGTGTGTTTCGGGAATTAATGCGTCTGTGGCAAGCAACTCGATTACAGCGAAAAGCAGTGCGTTCCTGAAGAAGATGGAAACTTAATTAGTCGACGTGCTCCCTAGGGGGTAGGGGATGGACAAAGGCAGAAATCGACACCTGTGCAGTTTCAGGCGCATTCCTCTGCGGATGAAAGTGAAGAGGGCTGCTCTTCCATCGAGCTGCTCTAATCGTTTGGCGGATATCTACTCTCGATCGTCTGAAGAAGAGATGGATAAGATGAGAACCGATCCGTCGTCAGCTGGCGGTGGGGTTGGGGGATGGGGATGGGAGAGAATATTCCTTATATCTGAAAGGGGTTCCTTTGGATGGTAGAAGAGCTTTAAAATCGAATTGAAGTGGTGTTCTCAAACGGTGCGAGGGATTGTCGACAAAATAAACACCGTGCGTGAAAAGTGCTTTTTTCCCCCCTAATAAATTTAAAGAACGTTTGGATCGAAATATTGAGAAATAAATAATTATGGAATGTTTTATATATTCCTCATATCTTTTATCTTTTTCAATGTATTACGTTAATGATAATTACATTCTTAAACTATGTTCATGTAAGTGGTTTTTAAATAGTGCTGTATAAAATTTAAAAAAATGAATACAGATATACTTGTAATATGTTCTATTCATGATGTTGACTAATCCTCTAGGGTAATGGTTCTTAAAGTTTCGAGATCACCACGGCCCCCTTTAAGTATTAGCTTCGCATCGCCTCCCCCCTCAAAGATTTCGAACATCCTTCCCTAAACTAATATTCTTGATCGAAATACATGTTCTAGTAGAGATTTTTCATTGGGAGCAATTTAGTGATTTAGTCTAGGATGGTACATCTTCAATTTTTTCTACGGGGACTTTCAGATTCTTTTAAAGAGAGAAACCTCAACATGAAATGAGACACCTTCGCGGCCCCCCATAGAAAGGTACTGGGATCTCCCAGTGGTTAGCGGACTACAATTTAAGAACCGCTGCTATAAGAAAAATATATTTGATGACGGTATATGATTATAAAAACTCTTTCTGCAAAGAAACCGCGATTTATGTTAAGAAGGGTTAGTATTTAAAGTCAAATGAAGAGGGAAGGTCATGGTGATCGTTGTCATGTAGAGACTAAGACGTTAGTTAATGAAGCTAATATGGAATCGTCCTAGTTCAAGGTGAAGGAATTCGATGGGTCGTTCAAGGACTAGCATTATTGTTGAGGATCATCTACTGATGATAAGCATAAGCTTTATATTCTAGATAATTAAATTAGTATTTAAGCTAACGTGTTTCCTATAGCTTAGGTAAAATTTAGATAGTGACTAGAAAGTCACGATAAAGTGTATATCCTAAGAAGATGTTTCATCCTTTGGTTGAACGCCCACACTGCAGCAGAGAGAGTCTATAACAAACTATTTTTAATGAGATATTCAGAAATTTTTAAGGCAATTTAAATTAAGTTTTTCATTCCTCCCATTCGTGCTGTGCTATATAATTTCAATACATTATGAGAATTTTAGCTTTAGAAGTGGTTTTGCACTTAAAGTCGTAAATGATGGAATTTTTTTTGCTTGATTTTATAAAATACATCCCATGAAAAAAATGATTAATATGAAGTTTGAAATAATTAATATAAAAATGAATTTTTCCCTAATTTTAGGGGATTTTTTTGGAAGTTCAACTTTTCAACTTTTTTTTGGGATCGTAACAAGATTCGAAACTCAAATGAATCTTGCGCTTTAAACTGAATCAGAAAAAAGATTACATAACTCAGTCGAAGTAATGCGAAAGCTTTGATAGAATTGATTTTCATATATTTATTACTTTCCGAGATCATATTTTTATTGTTTAAGGACCAAGTATTGTTCCTATTTCCTCAAAAATATAGAAACATTCTTGCTGTAGGAGTCTTTAATTTTCTCATAAAAATATTTTATTTTGGAACAAACTAACTTATATTCCTACTGTTATTATTTGTATGTTACGAACTTCGCTTTTATTACACACGATTTTCGTATTAAACTGATTTTTTTACGACTTTGAATACTCCAGAAAATTCTCTTGTAGTCAGTTTGATCTAAATAACAGATATACAAAAATTCCCTTTGTTTATAAAGACATATTCAAGCGTTCAATAAAAAAAAACTTTGTTATTCAAATTGAATTTTCTTGCAGTCTTATGTGCATTTAAATTGCAATCTCCATGTTTTTAAATGATATATTTCTTTCTTTCAGAGAAGAATGGAACTGTAAAGAATGTAATAAGCTTCAATATGCAAATTTTCTAAGCTGTTTTTATTATTCATATATGAGTATTAGATAACTCTACAAGAAAAATCATACGCGCGCGCGCGATGTGTTCAAAAATAATTTTACTAGCAGTTATCATTATAATGTTGTTGAACTTTGTAAGCGAAAATGATTGATAGAAACTCTAGTGTTTTAAACCTTAGTTATAAGGTTCCTGTTCTTGTCTGTACATTTATTAAGTAATAGGCACTATCTGATAAAGATTTAATTCAGTAATTTTTAGAGGGTTTTGCTTTATCACATTTTTTTGTTTATTTTTTAAATATTTACCGTTAATTTCTTATCACAATGGCTCAAGGTAAAACAAATCGAGCATAGGGAGGAGAAACTGAAAAGCATTAGTGTATTTGACTTGGTAACAAGCAAAAACATTTCGAATACTACGCATTGAACTGTGTCAGAGATGGTACTTGTATAGCAAGGATGTCAAACTCGCGCCCCTCAATGAACGTTTTTGCGGCGTTGAAATGTCTGGACGTAAACATTAAATTGTTTTTCTTATGTGTGTTTATTGTAATGTATTATTTGAAATAGACTCACATTTCTATGAATATTGACTTTTTTTGCGGCCCTCCTAAAGTTAAACCTTGTTTGCTTGGCCTAAGTTAGTCTTTGAGTTTGACACCCCTGTTGTATAGCTGCAGGAGTAAAGCCCAAAGAAGGTAGGGGGGGTAGAGACATGACCTGTAATTGTGGAGACATGACCTGTAAAATTGTAATCTTCTCCACACAAACGTGCAATGCTTCCTCATTCGGACCGATAAATTCTGTTTTCACTCATGACAGTGTGGTGACCTATAGTCACCCCTTACATTCCTGCCTATCTGAAAACCCGGCTATATGTGTAGGAGGAACTAAATGATCCATAGGCATTATTCCAATCTAAACTGATTTATTAATTCTTATCACTTATTAAGAAACAGACACAACACAATTCTAATTAAGGTATATAAACAATGGTAGAGTACAGAGGTGAGATATAAAAATACGGGGATAATATTACAGAACTTCAACTGAATCTAAGATAGCTTAAACGCACACATTTACAACTACGCCGCACACTAATAATCAGCTTTAACTTAATCAAATTTACAGTACCTTATTTCTTAATGCTTCGGTTCCTTCACGAAGAACTTCAGGCACTATCGTTAGCTGGATCAAATGCCGATGGCTCCTCGCTCTGTAATATTTAATTACACTGCTTTTCGATCTTCAATAACCGTCTTCTCTTTGCACACATCAAACGTATCAACCACCCTTTGACCTGTCAACAAGTACGTGTCGACAGTTCACTCTCTTCACTTTACTTTACTTAACTTTATTTTACTTTAGTTTACTTAACTTAACTTAACTTAACTTGACCTCTTACTTCGCTCTCTTTCAACTCGCGAAAACCGAATTTATATAATATTCCTCATTTACATAAATCGCGTTTGGTTTCTCATGCAGGTTGGTTGAAATAAATATTTTGATTTAAAGGGACAAGAAGATATTAGTAGAATCCCGTATAGATCCGTCACAACAGGACTATCTCATATTATGTATGTCCTCCACGGTCATCTGATCTATCTAGTTGGGATTTGTATTTGTTGAGAAAATGGAAAGGCAAGGTTTATTCAGATTATTTTTTGACTCTTTTCGCAAAAATTTAGAATATACGAAATATCATCATCATCATACAATGGGACGAGTTACATTAAGATGTTATTCATAAGACCACAGTCTGTCCCTGCAACAGGGCATTCAACATTCCCTGCTGTACTTATAGAGACCTATTAAGATGGAGAGACTCAAATAAATTGGATTTGGTCTGACCTCTACTCATATAATATCCCCTTACAGTTCATACCTTTGACTTCGGCTTATCTTGGGCTGGCCCATACTTTATTCCCTTTACTAATAGCTATTCAAAAATGATGTACAATTAGAAAGATATCCATTTTTCAACTCTTAAATGAAAATTTAAATGAAATCAAACCAATTAATATTGTTAAATATATGTTTGATTATATTTGGCTAGCGAAAGCGGTGTAATTGTTTTCCTTTGTATATATGGACAGGGATGTTTTATGATCTTGAGGCATGGGACCCTACATAAAAAGTAGGCCCTGGGCCCACCTATGACCCTTAAAATTAGCACACAGCAAACGTTGTCATATACCCGTACAAACAGTAACCCGAAGCAAATAAATGGGCATGACTTATAATCGCACAAACTGGATCGACCGACTGCCGCCTTTTGACATAATGAGTAATAATGCCGTATGGTGGTAGACCTAGACTTATACATGGACAATGGTCATCACATAATAATGCAGTCTTTCCCCTGTTGCCAGTTGACATATAATCCGAAATTCCCAGTTTTTCGAAGAATACAACCGGAAAAAAACCTTTGACCGTTAAAATTATTCGAATCGTAATTTTAAGGCTGAGTCGAGAAAGAGACGAGGCCCCCATTGAGGTAGAAGCCCTGGGCCCGGAGCCAGTTGGCCCTTGCCTTAAGACGTTTCTGTATAGGAACTTGTTTAGCATTTTAAGATGAATTTTAAATTGGACAAAATAAGTTAGCAATTTATTCATTTCATAATTAATAACATTATTTACATTAAGAAAAAACACCAACAAGAGAAAAAGATGACATTATATGCTTTTATTATACAATTAATTTTGGAATTACCTGTTTTATTCGTTCACCTGTCTCTTATACGAGATTCTTTAAAATATGGTTTCACCTTAAAATTTGAACTTCCCGTGCCGGATCCCAAGAATAGGAAGCTTTTAATCGTACTGAATAGTGTTCGATTCCAATAGATTAAAATTAATTTTCCTTAAAATTTTGTGATGGTTGAATATGGACCGAAAAAGTATTAGTGTACGCATTGAATTCTTGAAAGATAGCATTTTATGTTGGTATATGATCTCAAGCCTTAAGATTAAATGAGGGGTTTGAAATAATACATTTTTATTTTCACGTTAACGTAAAAATAAAAATCTGGAAGAATACTGAATTTATTTTGTTTATATTTATTGCAGGGTTAGTGTTTGTATATATCTTAAGGCTTGTGAAATAATATTTCTTGAAATTTTTTTGTATTAATTAACTCAAAAACTATTTTGTGAAATACTCAATATTTTAAGAATCGAAACAGTTTATCTCCTTTTATTTCAGCAAATAAAAGCCACAATTTCGCGTTTCTCAGCCAACACAACAAATATTTTTCTCGAGACTTTTCCCCGTAATGGATCCATCTCTTTGAAATACACTTTCAAAAACAGATTACCTTTAGACGTGAAGACGTTTTACTTTCTGTTCTCTCTGCTCTCCATTACAGAAATTGAAGATAAGAAATAAAAACAGACGAAATGTATATATTTATGTGGAAGGCTCAAAGAGTTTGACATGGTATATACTAAGGTTTTACCATCTCTCTGCTTGCGAAATGACAGGAAGGATATGATATTTGAAAGCTGCTTTGAAGATAAGATGAGCACTTTATTTACCTGTTGCAATCGATATCTGGAGGTACTTGAAATGAAAATAAAAGTATTTTTCTATGTTCGATGTTTGTAATGAAACATTTAGACTGTTTCAATTTTCGTTAATTAAATGAATTCTGTTTCTTAAAGTCACTGTGTTCGTGTGTGGTTAGAATGTCTAGGAAAGTATGAAATATATTTAAATTTAAGAAAAATAAAAAATAAAGTATTTATGGTAGATTAGATGTGAAAGTTTTATGATCAGTTATACTTAACAATAAAATTTGATTAACTGACAAAATCCTTTCCTTTAATTGAAGAAAGTATCATGATTAAAGCTCATGATATTTTTTCCCAAGGCTGTGACGGATCTATACGCGACTCTATCATTAATCCTCTTGGGGAAACTTTGGGGCTAGCTTTCGCGTTAATTCACACCCATCCTTCAAGAAGAAACCTAGATATTTAAATTAGTTTGACTGTATAAAGGCAAGGTTTTGTAAATAGAAACGGAATGTCAAAATTTATGTTATTTGTAATTAATAAAAACAGACACGATTCCTTCATTTACACGAGTAATTGCATACATTCATGCAGTCTTCAGACGCTTAGATTCTCTAAATTCATTGAAAGAATTTTAATTTAATCTAAGTTAAATTGAATCTACGAACGAAGCTATGTTAATTTGGACTCTTGATTAAACTATCCTTTAATGAAAATTTTTAGACAAATTTAGATTCGGTTGCATTTTTTCATACACACATTTCATTTTTACTCGTTTTTTTACACGATTTTGAAGTAACGTATACGAATTTAATAATTTTTTTAACATGAATTTTTTTACTCTTTTTTTTTTTTATTATTCCCTAAAAAAAATTGGGAATTCGGAAATTTTGGAGGAGGACGATTTGATCAAATTCTTACAGTTTATTATAATACAGAAATCGAAGGTGAAGTTTAGCTGTTAACTGCTGATTTAATTCGCTAGAGCTTGAAATTTGCTACAGATATGGAACAATATTTTCTTACTCTTGATCCTGATATAGTACGTGCATTAAAATTTTAATGTAACCATAGGTTTTGCGTATCAGGATATTATGAATTGTATAAACAACTTGAGAAACCATACAAAAACAACCGTTAATTGCATACTTTTTTTTGTTACAGAGGGTATTGTAATAACGAACGAAATTCTTCATTTGAATATCAAAACCGACGTATCTGCAAGGGTGTAGCTACCGCCGTAGTTACAAGGGCCCCGCATGTGTAACTATATTCCCACTAACAGGGCACCCATATCTACAAAAGGGCCCCAAAGGAATTTATATTCAGGGCCCCTTTAGAGCTAGCTACGTCAGTGCATATCTGACTTATCTACTGATGGTAGTATTTTTGATCCAGTTCGTAATAAACGTGTACCCTTGCTATCAAGTGGAATTACATAGTTTTATTTCTAATTTTTCAATTTGAATTTTTACATGTTGTATTTACTTATAGATTGAATTTTCACTGTACTCTGATTTGATTTTTTTTGTAATGAAAAGGAATTGTGTTTTGTTTTATAAATATGTTACATGGAATTTATTATTACGTTTTTTGCACATTTTTTTTTTGAAAAATGTTTAGAGATGTTTCATTTGACACGATTTTTGAAAGTTGGGGTGTATGGAACATATTCCCAAATTTACCACACGTCGCATGTATTTTTGTACACGATTTTTTTTGTACGGTTTTCTAAGGAACTTATCTACCATGTCAAAAAAGAGTTGGGTATATTTATCTTTTTAGTCCCATATTTGATTATATATTGGAGAACTTACAGGTCATCATATAAAGAAGAGGTTCTTAAATATATTAAGGAAAACTCTATACCAAAAATAATAGCTAACTTTTAGCTATAAAAGTGCTTCTTATCTTTATGAACTGGAATGTATATTTTCTACTTTAAACTAATGATAAAAAAATCCCTATTTATTTGAAATTTTTTTTCTTGAACCTATTCAAATTTAACTCAGTATTATGAATTAAATATTAGTTTTGTTTAAAAACATATTTATCAAAACGTGTAGCTAATCAAAAGCATAGCAAAATTTAAGAAACCGTATTTTTATCTAATATAAATGTAGTTTGTGTTCTGTTAATTGTTTTGAAAATATACTTAAATAATTTGATTAATTTATTACTTCTGATACAAAAAGTATTAAAATCATTATCAAACTTGGTTGAATTATTAATTTATTTTGAAAAATATCCAACTTGTGTGTGTGCATTAGCCAAGAGATGGTTATTAAATCTAACAATGCGATGTAATTTCTTTTACAGAAAATAAGAGTAAGAATAAAGATGCGATTCACTGACTTCTGATAAAATTTTTGATAGATTCACAATTCATTTCTTTTTTATATAATTATTATAATTTACATTATTTACTTTGATTCCATGCATATATTAAAAGACTCGAAAACCTTTAGATTTCATGTTTACTCCTCTAAGAAAATAGAATAACGCGAACAAAAGAAATGCAAGTTCTATTAAAAGGTTTTATGGAGATTTCTTCAGTGATTTTTATGCATGTATGCGCAGAATAAGTCAGTAAATGTTAGATGTGTGTGTGTGTTGTGTGTTAAGAAATAAAAATGGCGCACTCTATTTTTAATGGGTAAATAAAAGTCGAAAAAGTATTTATATTTTTATGTTTATATAAAAATGGAGAAAAATAAATAACTGAGGTTTTTTTTTATGAAGAGTAAATGTGATTGTTAAAAGAACATTTCTTAACTAAGAATCAATGAAATTATTTCAAATACAAATCTAATTATCGGGGTTTATCGCATAAAATTAATGAACAGTGGATCGATAAATAAACTTAAACTAACTTATCGTTAAAAAAATCAAGGCATTTCTTCGGATGAACTTTTTTTTGTGAAAAAAAAACAATGCTAAATCCGAATTTAAAAAATAAATTGTCTTCTTCGATTTTCAAGCAACCCCCTTCTTTAAAATCAGTATTCTATTGATTTTAGCAATCGTTATCTCCTGATTTAGAATCATAGATTCCGTGAAAAGAGCTTCCGTACAAAAAAACCTGTCGGGCTGTAATGGTATTTCTTCAGGTTGAAAAAGAGATTTATTTGAAGTATTCATTATTTATTATGGGTTTCTCCTGCCTTAAAATGGCGTATTTCTTTTCTTAGGAGCATCCTCTTTGGAGAAGAAGCCCCTGGGGCGCTCCCTTACACAGCCCCAAGGAACAGAACAATACACGGTAAGAAACAATTGAATTTTATGTGAGTTTTTTTGTGTATGTTGTAGTGACGTCACAAAGAACAATTGTTAAATTTTCATGAACAGTATGTTACTTTTGCAAACGATTTTTTGTTTGTGTCTTCTACGATCAAAAAAAAAAAAAAAAAAGAAAAGGCAACAAAGTTTAAATGAATCAATAGACAAATTATCTAAGCCTAACTGATTGCATTTTAAGATAAAGATTTTACACAATGCAAAGGTAATTTTATAAAAAATAGAATAATTCTTTAGAAAAATTACTGGTGCATCGTGGATTGTGTTGCAGAAGCTCTTTAGAAGAGGTTTTAAATTTTTGAAAATGTATTATTCTTTAGAATTCTTTCTTCTCTAATTTAATATAATAAACCCTCTTTGAAAATTTTTTTTAAAGGAATAGATGGATGAATAATATTTTTAATATCAGTTGAAGATATAGACATCTTTTAATTAATTCACTAAGTCTAAAAATTAGTTAGAAAACATACAAACATGTTTATCAAATAAATAATGAGCAATGTGTTCAGTTAAAAAATACCAACATAAAATAGTCCTTAAAAAATAAATGATCACAATCTATTTTTAAAAAAAATGCAATTCTTTAAATAATTTTCCCTTTAATACAAGAAAAAAGGATCTTCAAGTATTTTTTGTCGAAATATTTACAGCGAAACAAGTTTTATTTGCGAACTTCATAATGAACATTGTTTTGAAGAGTTAATTTTTTTAAATAAAAAGGCAACGTTCTTTTTGAAATACTCATGTATTTTCTTAATAAGAAGAATCTAGAAATTTGATCTGAGCTAATGATACTACCTGCAAAGTTTTCAAACAACATTCGTTCGTTAATAAGGTTCTTTTTTACTTTCTAAAAACTTCTTACTTTTCAAAAAATTTCTGGGTATAAAAATAATTGATAACATTGAAAGTTTTCTCCAGTTTTTATAAAAACTGTTTTAATTTACGTTTATAAGAAACAACTCGAAATATAACAAATCATTATATTAATTCGATTTTGAAGTCATACTCTTACAGATGAAATTCTTTAGATAACTAAGGAGTTGCCAATTTAGAGAAGGAAATTCGACATCAAAACAAAACTCCTTACTTGTGACAGCATAAATATTTCTAAGCTAAAAAAATGTTCCTTGATTCTTACCAGTCCAAGTAACGCATAGTCATTCACTACTGAAATATTGCAGTGAAGACATTCTACTGTTGCATTGTGTCAAGACTGACACACACAATGAAAAAAAAATTCTAGAATGTAAGAATACCTGTGCGTCGAATGTTTCCCCGTTCATAGAAATTTTTTCAAATGACTTGCATGTAATTTAACTGACATACAGATGGCAAAGTAATCATTTCCCCCTGTTTTCATTCCAGGTGGAAGCATCCGACACTTTGGCGGGAATTGCTGCCCGATTCGATACTACCCCTTCTGAACTGGCCAAGCTCAATAGACTATCAGCCAGAATGGTCTTTCCCGGGCAAGTGAGTAACAGAATTTCGTCCTTCTCAACAATTTAAGTGATTCTTTCTCAGTATTGAATAAATAGAGTTGCTGATTTAGGGTAGCGTTCTTCAAACTTTTTCGATACACGTAGCCCTTAGAACTATACGGCGTTTTCAGGGAATCCCTTCCCCTCAATTACACTTTGAAAAAAATATTTTAAAGTAATATTTAAAACAGATCAACATGTTAAAGGTACTTTATGTAACGAGAATTAAAAAAAAAGGTATTGTATTTGTTATTAAGAAAATTATAATGTAATTTTTTAATATAATGTATTTATATTTTTATAATATTAATTTATGATTCAAATGTCACCTACCCAAGCATCATATTTAGAAGCTGAGCTAGTATTTTTTCACACTAACTGTCGAAGTCTGAATCTATTGAAATTATCTGAAGTCTCATTTCATGTTTTGCATTTAATTTGCTTTTTTATTTTGTTTTTGTGCCACTTATGTTAAGAAATGTTTTTCACTTAAACACATTTTTAGGAATATCATTGAAAGGTTTATATTAGGTTGTCAAGTATGAAGTGGAGCAAAAAATGCACATATTTGAATTCGGTTTTTTCCCAATAAAAGCTAAGATTTTAAGATAATCTGATAATTTTTTTTCAAACTGAAATATGCGTTAAAAAGAGGAAAAGATGTACCTTTCACACGAAAAACAAATTATGCCAAAATACAGCGTCTAAATGATATGTGAATAATCTATCTTTGCTCCATTTCATACTTGACAACCTAATAGCTAGCTGTGTGAGAAATTCTGTATCTTCCGCATGAAGTTGCAACTCAAAATTTAAGAGCTGTTCTTGCTTAAATTTAGAATTTAACATCGAATCAGTTGATATGTCGATAAGCTGTTCCCTCTCCTTCAATATAAGTGTGTTTTTCCCCCAACAAATGAAAAAAAGGTTCATTTATCATTAGAAAACTTTTTAGTTTTGCAAAACATTGTGCTAACAATTATAAAATTCCTTCGTGGACCGGAAATGATAAACAATCTAATAGGTAGTGTATATAAAGAGAAAAAAATTGAATATTTTATTAGAGAGAGAGTATGGTAAAAAAGCTTCGATAGCATTATTAAATAAAATTATGTATGAATAAAAAAAATTAAGTTTTTATGACCAAGAGGAGTTTTAGATACTTGTGGTAATACGAACTTCATATAGAACATGACTCCGTTTTGTATAACAAGTCATAGATCAAAATTATATTGTATAACAAGTCATAGATAAAAATTCTATTGTATAACAAGTCACAGATAAAAATTCTATTGTATAACAAGTCATAGAGAACATGACTCCATTTTGTATACACTCTTAGAATTTTCTTTACCATTTTTTATTGTGACTCGTGGAACCCCAGGATTCCGTGGAACGCAGTTTGAAGATCACTGATTTAGTAGATGTTATTTGATGGCTGAATAACGGTCGTGATAAATAAGGGTTGACAAAAAGAAAGAACTGAATAATTAGTGTTTGCATTTAAAAAAAAAAACGCTTTTTTTTCATGTTTTTGTCAGCATTTTATAGCTGTTTGTTATAATATGACATAACATATGAGTAATGTTTTTATTTCAGGTTTTGGAAAAGAGTTGATTTGTGAAGAGTTCTCTTGTATTTTTACTTTGTCGTAATCTAGGAATTTTATGTTTAAGAATTTTCTTGTTTTATGGTCTTTTAAGTTTATGTCTTGGTAAAACAGAGAAAATTTCTATTTTCGGCATTGAGGTATTAAAAAAGTTAAAACACGTTACGTGTTTATTATTTTTTTTACAAAGAGTTTCCAGATCATGTGTTTTTGTTTTACCCGGTCAAATGACGAGAATATATATATAAAAGGGACTCATACTCATCAAGAGATCTCCTGAACTATTAGAACTACAAGCTTAAAATGTGGCAAGCATATTCCTTTTCTTCAGTAGAGATCCGTTAAGAATGGGTTTTGCAAAAATCAACTCCCGAAGGGAAATCCGAGTGTGTTATAGATAAAAAATTTCCCTTTTTTGAACTATTAGACCTACAAACTTGAAATTTGGTAAACATGTTTCTATTGTTGAGTAGCTATACGCTAATAACACATTTTGCGAAAATCGACTCCCAGTGAAGTTACCGACGGATTACGGAGGGTTATAAATATAAAAATTACCGTTCTTAAGCAATTAAACCTACAGCATGTTTCTTTTGTTTAGACATACGCTAAAAAGAGTGTTTAATGAAATACGACTTATCCTTTTAAAATCAAAAACCGAGAGCTAGAAGAATATTTTTTAATGTAATCGAAAGCTTAATAATATGACATAAAAAACAATAACCTAAAAAAAGAATGTTTAGTCTTACAATGTAATATAATACCAGAGACGCGGGTGGATCTTATTTATCTATCTATATATTTATTTATACTTTATCCGAATGGAAATAAAAACTAAAAAGCATGGATTGCGAATAAACTTTCGATTTTCTATGAAACTAAATTAATTTGGCTCAAGGATTGTCTTAACTTTTGGTTGTGAGTGACAGAAATTGCACGCAAAATTTTATTCCTTCTCATCAAAACTGTCACAAGAATAACTTTCCCGAAATTAATGAAAGCTGTTTTTCATCTTCTCCGTCACATCTGGCAGAAGAGGTTAGGCAGTAATCGAATTGACGTTATAAATGTCAACAAGAACAAGCTGGGATCATTCAACTAAATGTCTAACAATTATATAATTTTATTTTCCTCGCTCTATTGAATATGAAAATGGTCACCATATATGGTAACTGAAATAGAGGGAAAAAACATTCATACAGCTGAGCATTGCTTTTCCTTTTTTAATGATAGTGCTTATAAAATAAAAAAGTTTTAGAGGGAATAAAATACTTGTGTTTTTGATTAAATGCGTTAAATTATAGGTAAATTTCCCCAAGAAATATTCTGGGGTTGAAAAAATAATTAACACTAAAATATACAAAAAAAGTTTGATAAAAATTGGTTGCAACGAACTTCAATCGGTAAATGCAATCACTTGTTTTTCTTCGAATTCAAAACTGGCATTAAATTTGTACTAATTGTTCAATAAAGATGCAATTTCGAATTTTAAATAACTTGATAAAGATGTTCATATATTAACCTTCTTCAAAACCGTTTTTTAAATTTATGTTGCACACATAATGCAAGAGCTATTTTTTTTTTTGAAAAAAGCTCTTGCATTACGTGCGTACTTTTAAACTAAGTACAATTTGTTTACTTATGTGCGTTATATTTGTTGACAAATGTGTTCTTTTTAACACCCTTTTATAAGCTTCACTTGTATGTAACGGAATTTTTGAACTCGATTGTTACCCACCTTAAAAGGTCAGATTAATTCGAAATTTCGCACATTTTTCAAGGATTAATGAAAATACAATAATTTCAAATTTTGTTCCATTGTCCTGATCAAGAATAACAATTTCCAGATTTGGCGACTAATTCCATATGCCATTTCCAGATTTGTAGACTAAATCCATATTTTGCGCCTAAAAGATTAAGGTACAACCTTAAAGGGAAAGCTTTCAGGGTTAATACAGATATAATAAGATAAAAAGTGTCCTTTATGGGAAAAAAGGGAGGGTGCGTCAGCAATTCCTTACCATAATATAAACAATTTTATGTTTTTCTCAAAATGGAAATATAAAAATACTGGAGCATGTGGAAAAAAATTATGTTCTAACTACTAAACTCAGACATAAAGTCTGTTTATCTAAATTCTTTTGTCGCACCATTCATTGCTTCATTTTGCCAAAACAGCTGAGAACTGATTCAGAGGTCACCGGATTGAATAATTTCCAAGAAACTCTTCGATTCAAAACGTGTACTTTTATGTCTAATGCTGTTGCAAGTTTCAGAGAGAATATTGAGTTCTTTTTAGTGAAAAATATCTTTGACTTTACACCTTTTACCTTATCTTTGACTTTTACACCTTAGCTCTTCCAGATTTCTTTCAGTTGGCTGATCCTACATTTTGCAAACCAGGACGTATCGCCGTATACATAGGATGTCAATGGGTATTCCAGACTCTAAGAAATGACGCATTTAAGATTAATTCATCAATGAATAAATGATAGTTTTAAAAACTAAAAAGCACGCTTTTATTGTAGATCTAAAAAATGAAAAATAAATTATAGTTTAAAAAAATTGAAATACACTCTTTATGATTAATCTAACTAAAATGTAAAATATAATTCTTAATATAAGAATAAAATTATTAACAATAAAATTAATGTTGTTGTGGTAAAAGCGTGCGTTTGTGTGTGTGTGTGGGGGTTGTATTACATTTTTACATTAACTCTGCATTTAGGAATAGAACTAGTAAGGAATTATAACAACTCATATAGAGCACTTCACACTTTTACCCCAATGACATTAATTTTCTCGTTAATCATTTTATTCTTTTATTAAGAATTGTATTTTACAGTTTAGTTCGATTAACCATAAAAATGTGTTTTTAAGTTTTTCCTAAAACTATTATATAATTTATTTAAAGAAAGTTTGTATAAACCGCACATGTTGGCAGTAGCGAAGCGCATGAACTGATTGGCTTGAAATACATGATTGGAGCTATCCCGCTTATTATGACGTCGCATAAATTTATGAACTGATTGGCTGAAAACACGTGATTGCAGTTATCATGTGACTATGACGTCATATGAATTTAGCCCTTTCTGAGAAATGAAAATCTGTTGCACGATCATTTTCTTATAGAGAAAAAAAAACATTTCGCAAGAATATAAAACACTTATTCACACAGCAACACAATTTTTCCGTTCTATTCCTAACAAAATGAAACCAAAACTATACTAGCTTCACAATTTCTACTTTTAAATGCATTTTTAAAGCTTTAATATTAGTATTGTAACAGAGCTATCCGCGTTTTTCCTAACAGTACTCATGGGGAATTGCTTTCTTTAAATATTTTTTTAATTGAAAACTTCCTCCCGAAGAAGAAGACGCGGTCTATGAAAATTATGTCATGTATTTAAGTATTAGCTTTCGGGTTCGAAAGGGAGAGAGAGGTTAGAAGCTAAAGGATAGCGTGAAGATTAACGCAAGATAACGTAAAGCTAGACGAAAGCACTTCATAGATTATTTGATCAATATTAAAATTGACGATTTGGTCAATTAATTGTTAAATTGGATTCGGTCCGTTTGGACTGGATTACTTTAGAAATTATCTTCAAATATAAGAAGGTGTATTGCCTGGAAGTGCTAAGTGATCCGATTTATTATTCCTCCAATTATATCTCGTCTACTTCGTTGTTGCTCCCATATTTATCAATTGGTGCATTTCTTAATTTAGGTTGTTGAATTTGTGTTATTGTTGAGAATAGTAAAAAAACTGTGCTGTTTTGACCTATGGCTAGTTTTCCTTCTAACTCTCGTACACAGTATCATCATTCCGGTATCTTTTTTTTTCAGTTGAAGCCTGGAAACAAAGTTGCTACAATTTAATACCTTAGCATCGGTTTCACTTTAAATATATGTACTTTCAGTCTGCTATTGTATCTTTTAATATCCAATATGTAACAAACTGCGTAAGATTACCTTACCAGCTTAATAAAGATTACCTCTTTCTACATATAAAATAGCTAAATATTTCCCATATAAGGAGAAGAAAAAAGATTTTAGTGGTCATTAAGAATACTCCTGTTATACAAAGAAAAAGCTCTTAGAAAAGGATGTCTATTAAGTCTCAATGCCTCTTGAGTGCAAAACAACCTGATGACACTAGTAACGCCTAAGATAAATATTAGCCAACTTCCTCTTCCTCCTGAAAGAAGTTGATGCGCAACAATTGATCTCCGTTACGATGGCTCCAGGAAGGTGGGAGATTGTCTGTATGTGTGTGGAGCCTACCTTAAGCTCCTTCTTTTTCTTCTTCTTTTCCACGAAGCAACATGGTGGATGAACAACCCAAGATGGCGTCCCTACTCGATCGAAGCTCTGCTGTCCAAAATCTCAGCGATCCGGAAACAACTCGGACATGCCGAACATTCGTCGGGAAAAAGTACTCTGGGGCGGAGAAGGGTGGTGTCGCCGCCCGACGAGGCGCCCCAAGATTCCGCGGAATCGGCGGAAAAGGGGCTGAGACGCCACCCTGTCGGCCCCCGAAAGGAATAGGTTTCTCCTTGTCAAGGTAATCGCGAACAACAACCAGTGACGGATGGATCCGGAAATGGAGTCGCATCGACAAATGTTCCGGATTTGTAACTCCGGTGCGAGAAAGGGGATGGACCCGTAATTTAATTTCAGCAGGCAAAATAAATGGTTATTTCCCTACAGCGTAACTCATTATCCCTTTCATTCTATATTACACACCTTGGATGGTAAGAATAACGAAAAATCATCCAATGACGTTGTTTGCATTGGAGGTGATTGCTTCGAATTGAGTTATTTTTGAATACTAGTTTTGTATTTGATATTTCAATCACTATATTCAAGAATAATCTATCTACCAATATATAATTGTATAAGACAGGGGTGGGTAATTGTTTTGGATCAAGAGCCACATTGTAGAAATTGAAGGAGAAAGTAGAGCTGCACCTTTCAAAATGATTACATTCATTAGTTAACTTTGCATCTCAGAATAGATACGAATTGTACCATACATATAAAAATCAATAAATGTAAGATAAATAAAACAGCGACAGTTTTATTAAATTTATTTATTGTGTAAATTTCATATTATCTATAGCTATAAGCACATTTAATTTTAGAACCATTTTAATGAGACAAATGTACTCTATCACACTTTTTGACAATTATTTCTTTGGAATCAGGAATGGGATTGCTTGTTGAAATTCTCAACACAGCTTGCAAATTAATGTTCGGCGAACTTACATCTGTGTCTACTGTTGTCGATCATCATGCAGGAAAAATTTTTCACAAATTTAGAGAACATTTTCTGTCTGTCTTGAGGGTCCGTAGAAAAACTCTTTGTTGCCCGCATGTGACCCGCAGGCCTCTATTTGCTCACTGTGGCTACGCTGTGCTATCCCTCGCCACTTGTGAAGTGAAATGAAGAGATCCAGATCTTCACGAATAAATATTTCGATTTTTGTAAATAGCATTAACTTACTCACTCGTTTACTTGTTAAAACGTCAGCACGCTGGTTGGGTTGGATTATTGTGACCAATAAACATTTTGTTTCAAATAGTGTTTATTTATGTCTAAGCTAATTTCGATTGTCATCATTGATCGACCAGATAGAGAAGCCTACGCGTGTTCAAATCGCGTTCGGGTCACCAATGTCGGGGATTAAACCAGAGATCTGTGGATCCGAAGCCAAGTAACATGACCACCAGACAAAAGTGAACACCTCTGTCCGGAGGTTGTTACTGGCTTATATAGGAACCGCTACATTCACCTTGGTACAGGCGAAAAGTGATTCTCTCTTCAGGAGATCTCCGGAACTAAAGCCTTTGAATTAGGCAGGTATGCTTTATTTGTTGAGTTAAAATCCGTTAAGAAGGGATCCCAAGGGGGGGGGGACTATACGTAAAAAAAATCCTGTTACTGAGTTATTTGACCTACTTGATATTTTGAAAGCATGTTTCTTTTGTGCAGCAGAGATCTGCTAAGAACGGGTTTTGTAGAAATCAATTCCCAAGGAAGGCTACAGGGGTGTAAAAGATAAATAAAAGAAATTCAAGTCCTCTCCTCTTTAGATCAAGAGGAGGAGGCTGTGACGTTTGAGATAAATAAAGGTAGCTTGATATTGATTAATTTAACTTTTTTTGTTTTTTTACGTCACAGCTATTATTTACAGAATATATATTGAAGTTATTAAACTTATTGTGGAATTTATTAGAGTTCAAATGATGTTGTTTGTGAGGAAGGAGTTTGTGTCCGTTCTCAGCGAAGTTTTCAGACCATCTCCCGTTCTCTCTCTGCCCTCTCTAGTCCTTCGGGAAAATAGGGTCTGCGTCTTTATCCTCAAGTTACATCCGGTTCGTGGGCGGAGTAGGGGTTCCTCGTGGTGTCAAAGGTTGCCGGGGCGATGTCCAAGACAAGACCGCGAAATATTTTTAGGATGCAGATGTCATTGCAAGTGTGGTGATCACATCCGCAAAAGAAGCCGATTCACAGCTGTGCGGCTGGAAAGGTTACATGGCTCTAAGAAAGTTTTTGAATGCAGTTGAAAGTTTAAAGCTAGTACTGAAATATATCAATATATTTTAATAATATATAGCCCTATAATATCACGAAATACCTTACGAAGCAGGTGGGTAACGGCTAGTTTAAGATTAAAAGGCTTAATTGGGAGAATCTCTTTGCTGAAAAATTAGGATCCTATATAATACACATTCTTGATACAGATATCAAGAAGCAGAAACATTATACTTTTAAATAAATCAGAATTTAATTGATTTTTCTAAAACCAATAATATTTTGCTCCACTATTTTTTTCCATTTTTCAGAATTTTTATTTTTTGAATGTTTTTATTAAATAAATAAAATGAAGAGAATTCAAGAAACTATAAGTAATGAGTTACAAAAAGTAATTTTAGATAAATTAATTTTATTTCGAGATTCAGTCCTGAAATTCATATTTATTCGACATAACTTTCTATTATAATTAGCGGGTTATTTTTTGAATGTGTAGGCACGAGAGGTTTTTTAGTTAAAATAACTGTATACATGTATTACTTAACTAAGCAATGCACAAGACATAGTTTATAATTTAATATCTAAAATGATTTGAAAGAAGGGAAATGGTTTATAAAACTTGTGAATCTAAAAAAATACCAAAAAGAGTTACACAAATTATTCATTTTGAGTCATAACAAAGTAGGGTATTGGATTAAAATACAACTATGCATGGGTAATAAAAATTGAAATTGTAACTGCACCCCCGAAGTCTAATAATCTAACTCTCCAATAATTCCGTACTCCAGAGTTTTTCAAACTGTGAGGCGTTTTCCCCTAGGGGGGCGTGATAACTCTACGAGGGGGGCGCGAGCATATTGAAGAGTCGAAAACAAAAGAATATTTTAAAAAATTATTAATTTACTGAAAGTAAACAAACAAATACAATCTGACATAATAAAAATAAAATTAACGTTTACTCTGATAAAATACACTTATAAATGTATCAGTATTGTACAATGTATTTTATAATTAATTTAACAATACTAAAAGTTAAGAACAAGTTTAATAATTACCAATGACTCCATGTGGGCTTGCCATATATAAACTTATTTTCAAAAATTAACACTTATCTTGATAATGGTCAGTAATTAATTTCTTAGGTGCTGATTAAAAGTTACGCGATTCGCTTCCCAATGCCTCCGTTTTCCACGTAGGCACGTGGTAATGCGTGATGTATTGGGTGGGGGGGGGAGAAAAGGAATGAGAATAAAAGGAAATCGTCTGATACAAGCAAATGCTTCGCAAACACTGCCAGTCCTTTTATTGCATTCCCAAGCCTTCAGGGTAATTTTATGGATAGAGTGCACAGAAAAGATCGTGCTTCGGAAAGTCGTATATATAAGTCCGGGGCATTTAACGTACCGATGGAGCGAGACGTATATATACGTCAGTGAAACTTAAGAGGCTGAAGTCGCATTGTAGCTTAAGCGTCACAAAGTATAGTATTATTGAATTCAATGTGTTTTTGTTCGTATGGAGGGGGCGGGTGGCGATAAAAATTGTAATTGAACATTGGGTCGCAAATACTGAAAGTTTGAGAAGCACTGTCATACTCACATGATTGTGACTCAAACCCGACATGGCGTTAAGAGTAGTCTGATACAAAATACTAAAAATGATTACAGACACAAATAGTGTACAAACAATTTATTAAATTATCCACACTTAACTCAAAGCAGTAAGGGAAAATCAATTTAGCTGTATCCAATTCTAATGATAAAAATGCTCTTATTTGGCAATCACCAATAAAATCGCTGGCTCTTTGACGCTAATGTTCTAAACCAGTGGTCTTTAAACTTTTTCGACTCACGGAACCCTTAGAATGGGTACCTTGGAACATTATTAGGTATTTTTGGGAAACCCCATATTCTTCCTCCCTCTTCCCCACACTCTTATAATGTATCTTAAAATAGTATTTAAAGCAGATCACAACATGTTCTAGGTACTTTATGTATAGACAATTAAAAGGACACAATACGATTCCATTGACAAAAATCGGTCAAAAAATCAAATCTAATTTTTTAAAATCCTAAATTATTCTTTATATTCATTTTTTGTAACCTCACAAAATTTGAAAGCTCTAAACTTAAAAAATGCAGAATTATGATAGCCTTTATATTCGTTTTTATTCACATTCCTGTGGCAAATCAAAACTTTAAACTTACTTATCTCAGAAAGATAAAATAACTGCTTGTCTTCATTTAAAATGCTAAAGTTTTTTTTTTATAGTGCCTAATGCTTTGAATTTTTTTTACCTATTTCTAATAGTACATGTAACAAAAGTTGGTATGCATTTTTAAATCAAAGCAGTACTTATTTTTAAAAAAAATAATTGAACTCAGAATTTATACATTTTTTGAGGAATTTACAATAAGCATTCATAAAAAGAAGTATTGTACGAATACCAATATCATGTTATCACAAAACACATACCCACTTTTGTTATACATAGTTTGACGTACTTGTAAATAAAATATCATGCGTGTACGTACATTTTTGTATGAGAAGCATTTTAAAATCACTTCACAAATTTTAATTTTTTTCCCTTAAAAAATTAAATGGGTAGCTTTTTATAAAATTTTGAGCACAAAAACGGGTGGTTTAACACTGGTGGTTAAAAACTTAACACTGGTGGTTAAAAACTTAACACTGGTGGTTTTGCGTCAGACTGACCACCTGACCGGAAAAACTGCTCATGCACTTCAGGGCCCAAGGTCGCCCATGCTGAGTTGGGCACAGTAGGCCTTGGCCTTCATGGATTGTTGCGCCACTGAGTTAAGTTAATATTATCAAACTAACTTTTAAGCACATGCGACATAATAATATTAGCTTTTTTTTTTTTTTATCACCAAGGGATCTTTCATTTTTATTGATTTTAGGAATTGCATTTTATTAAAATCTGAAATAGGATTTTAGGTTGCCTCTTATAACTTAAATTAAATTCTTTCCTGTATGAAGCGCTATAATGTAAAATTAATAGCTGTGAAAATATCTTAATTGATTTCAATTTTTCCCCCCCTCCCACAAATTGAAAAATTAAAGACTTTTTTTTAATATTTTGCAAGGCATACATAGTTTAGTTAAAAATTGCGAAATTCAATGCTAAGAAATGAAAAAGTCGAATTCGAAAAAGAAAACGAGAGTAAGGGTAACGAATAATTTATTTCTCTCGATGAATTTTTTTAAATTTAACCTCATATATATACCATAACATTATTAAAATTGTTCTTTGCTTGAGGTAGAACTATAAATTTTTATGGTGCATCATTAGGAAATTTTTTTTTAATCCAATTTTTCTGTTTTTATAATGGCGTTCTAAATGGTTACTGATGATTCAAAAATTAAAAAAAAAGGACGCAAACTGTAGCTACGATACAAATGATATAGAAGGTATTGGAAATAACCGGAACAAGATATCGTTAAGAAATCCAATAAGCCATCGTGAAGTATATTAAATAAGTAATAAAATAAAGGCTTTTTGATATCTAAAGGGTAACGTTCAAAAGTTAAGGCGAAACGTGACCAACACCATTAAAATGAGTTCTGCAGGGAAGTTGGAAGAGAAAGAGGAATTACAATGTTGCAAATCACGAAAGATTGTAATCTCCATCAAAAGGAATGGTTGCATCTGCAATGGTTGATTTTTTAATCTCAACCTTAAAGATGGATAATTTTTTTTCGGAAAGAATTAACCATCTTCTAATATGTGTAATGATAAAAATAAACCTTAATTGTTTTTCCTTAAAATTCTATCGACAAGATTGAGAAATTTCATGTATTGAATACAGTAGAACGTCGTTTATCCGAATCAATTGGTACCAGACACCGTTCGGATACGCGATTGTTCGGATAACCGAAAACCGAATGCGATCCATGCAGTATATGAAAACGGACACTATACTAATATTGAAAATCATCACATGAGGGAAACGTGCTTGAAGAAAAAGCAAAATAGGTGCAAAATGTCGCAATTTTACCTTTATTGTGGAAAATAATCATTTATTTTTCGCTGTACCGTTGTACACCTTCGTTTTTTCACTGCTAGGTCTCTGATTCTCTTGTGCAGCAGTAGTTGAGTAGGATAGCACTCTGATTGTTGTTCGTATCATTCCATAGTTGTCTCTAACGCATGGAACGCGTCAGCATTTGATGGACCCTTGCTACTTTCGTTGTTGTCCTCGTCTTCATCCGTTTCATCGTCGACAGGGTCGGATTCTTCTTGCACGGAAATCACAATCTCGTCACTATTTAGCATTTGAAATCCACAGTCTTCTGCATCGCATGCCATCCAGGTTTCTACATCAACAAAACTCAACAAAAGAGCACGTATATACCCCCTCGCTTGGAAACAAATTGACCTCATATTCCACGTAGATGTTTGCCAAATCTCACACAACTAAAATTCTCCAAATATCTCTCACCTTGGGGTTTTCCCGTCACTTTTGGCTTCACGCGAAACAACTGTTGAGCATTGCACTGTTCAAAAACGTATCCGGACTTTGTTCCGGATATTTGACGCTCCGGATAATAAACGTTCGGATAAACGACGTTCTACTGTATTATGTATAGCTATAATACTTTAGACGAGAGCGATTTATTTATTGAAGAAGAAATTTAACTTTAGTTCTTTAAGTTGAGAAGCAATCATTGAAACTGATTATAAACTGAGATTTGGTCATCTATAATCTGTCAAAAATGCATCATCAGCGGAGAGACAAATTAATTAAGCAGTTAATTAACTATAAAATGAATTCGATTTACTGCAAAAGTAATTATTTTTCTTAGTGATTCATTTTCTGAAACTATCATCAACTTAAATAATGCAATTAAGTCTTCCGATTTGTTCATTAATTTACTTGTCAACAACCTTTTCGCTACTCTCAGTGGATTGTTTTGATTGAAGTTGATGCTGATTACCACAAGGCTTGGTTAAACAAATTCAAATGACGTTAAAATCCAAAAATTTATTAGTAATTGCTCTGCGAATGTTTTTATTTTCCCAAGTTTATCTTTTTATTTATTTATCGAATATTAAGGCAGTAACTCTTTTTTGTGCTTTAATTGAATTCATTCGTTGGATTGTTGTAAATATTTATATTACTACAACAAAAATATATCACTTTTTTTAATTTACAGTTTCTTACTGAGGTAAAATTAAACCCCGAATAAACCTTTGAAATTATGCATAAAATTAACGAAGATTAAACTGATTGAAAAATGATAGTTTACAGTTTCGTTATTTTTTAAAAAAATATAAGTTTTTGTAGAAAAACAAATTATCACTATCAGTTTACAAGTTTTAAACTTTTCAAATTATCAATTGAAATTTTAGCATGTCGAGCTGAATAATCACCAAGGAAGTATTATATATTAAATCGCGCACTTCAAAAAGTAAGAGATGGAAACATATATAAATGAGCTACAGCTTTAAACATAAGCAAATTAAAACATTCAAAATAAAAAAAACATAGAATTTTACACATTAAAAATATATATGCATGTAGGAAAGTTTCTTTTTTCATTGGACTAAGCTCATGTGACGTCATAGTCACATGATAACTGCAATCATATGTTTCAGCAAATCAGTTCATAAATTCATGTGACACCATAGTCACATGATTAATATGATCTCATCTTCCAAGCCAATCAATTCATGCCCTTCGCTGTTGCCATTTCTTGTTTTTACAGAAACTTATTTTTTAAAAAATACATACTTGTCCAGAATAATAATCTATATTGTTAAACAAATGGCTTTGATTCAAAAATACACAGAAAAAAAAGAAATCATTTTTCAATTTTGAAAAACTTTTAAAAGAACCTTTACACTTGAACATCTTTACTTAATCACAAATTTATAATTTATCTAAATTTTACAAGAACAACAACAAAAACAAGTTTTGAATTTAATGGAGAGCATATGATTTCATTTATTATGAGACCGTCATCAACTTAACCCTTTAGCATTGCTTAAGTAAAATAATGTCATCTTATTTCTAAGGAAACTGGGTTGGGGGTATCCCCTGTACATCTTAAAATAGAGTAAATAATTTATATCTGGATGTATAATACGGTAATACACTCATGTCCATAAATTAAGGATAATTCAGAATCACACAGAAATTGAACTCTAAAATAAATATTTCACCTGTAGAATTATCACACATATCGGGAAGAAGAATATGTGCAAATTACAGGAAACCACCAGATGGCGCGGATAATACGTCACATTGACGAAAGTGTAAGAGAGAGGTATATAAGGAATGGTGGCAAAGAAGTAAAATTGTTCACAAGCGCTTTAAAAGCCTTTCAGTGCAATAACCGCATAGTTATGACACAAAGGAAGCATTTGGATGATTTTTTACGTGGTAGAATTATCGGACGACTGGAATGTGGACGTACCAGCTGGAAGTATCCGAGGAACTTGGAATCGCCCAGAGTGTCATCTCCAGGCTTTGGCAACGATTCCAAGATGATGGTAATGTGAGTAGATGTTACAGCACAGGTCGCCCCCCGAGTTACAACACCGAATGAGGACCGGTATTTGGCAGTTACTGCCAAAAGAAACAGACGGAGCACAGCATCAGACCTATCTCGTCAGCTCTCTTCAGCTACCGGTACGACAGTTTCAAGGCAGACCGTGTACAGACGCTTAGGCACATTGGTCTATATGCTCGTAGGCCTGTCAGATGTGTTCCCCTTACCGCAACTCACTGTCGCCTGCGATTAACCTGGAGTAGAGAGCATGCATTGTGGACACCGCAACAGTGGTCTTGTGTGATGTTTTCCGACGAGTCCAGGTTTAGTTTGCAGTCTGATTCTCCCCGGACTTTCATATGGAGAGCGCCAGGTACCCGTTACCACCAAGAGAACACCATTGAACGACACCGTTACGGTGGTGCAGGATGGCTCGTTTGGGAAGGAATTATTCTTGGTTCCAAAACTGACCTGCATGTTCAGAGTGTAATGATGACAGACCACATCTATCGGGATGTCATTCTGGAACAATATGCACGTTTTTTTCGGGGCGCCATGGGTGCTGAATTTCTGTTTATGGATGACAACGCCCGTCCTCACCGTGGAAACATTGTAGACGAATGCCTTCAATCGGAGGATATCACCCGTATGGATTGGCCAGCATACTCACCGGACTTGAATCCAATAGAGCATGTGTGGGATATGCTTGGCCGACGAATTGCAGCACGTCAACCCCCTCCCACCTGTCTACCGGAACTTCGGAGGGCATTGCTTGATGAGTGGTGTAATATTCCCCAAGATCAGATTGATAATTTGATACTCAGCATGCGTAGGCGTTGTAAGGCCTGTATTGCATCGTCCGGGAGACATATTCCGTATTAACCATCATACTAACCATGTTATACTGTTTTTTGTAAATAGGTTCTTTTTTGAAATTTGCTCCAGGGAGTAAAAATCCCAATTTTTATTAATTATGTCAAACATATAGCATCTTTTTTGCTCTTTACCTTTTGTTTAATAAATAGACTTAACAAATAAGTCAAATTTGTTTTGCTTCTGTCTCTTTCTTTGCCCGAACTTCATTATCCTTAATTTATGGACATGGGTGTATTACCTTCTGTTTTATTTATTTTGTGATAAAAATTGTAATATTCGGAAGCAATACATTCCTTACATTACAATGGCATTTCAATGGAAATGGTGAAGTATTGGCATTATTTTTGAAGACCATGTAGGTGATCACATTTGGTGACTTGATGACCATATGGATGCTAGTAAGCGGATTTTTCGAGAAAGTGCTTGAAGGTAAGAGAGTCAAATTGTTCTTGGCGCTCCTCTTCAGTTAAATTCACCTTTTTACGACCCATTTTTGTTCACTATATAAATTTATTACAGCGTCACGAAATTTTTTTTATAGAGAAAAAATAACTCATAAACTTTTTTTATTAACTAAATCTACAAAATTTAGAAAAAAATTTCATTTTTAAAATTGTTTCCACGAGCTCTCTTTGTCTTGTCTTTTAATCTTGATCTTTACACAGTTTTGTTTTTTGAAGTGGAAATAGTTGTTCACTTAAATAACCAAGCACAGGTAAAATACGTCAAATTGATAATAACATATTGGGAAATTTGTCTGGCGATAAACAATTACAGAAATATGGAATCTCATCATTCATATATTTTTGTTTTAATACAGAACTGCCCTGAATTTCGATTAGTTCCAGCTGTGAATTTTCATCAACAGTTTCAACATCAATAGAACAAGGGAGAAATAAATAATTTAAATTGATTTTCACATTTCTTGAAGTCAAGAATCTTCTTTCTAATTCGTTTTCTAACAATTTATTAAGTTTTTGAGAACTTTTGTGATAATGACTTGCTAGATTCAAAGTGAGATTAATTTTTTTTTTTTTTGAAGTTGTTTTTTTAGAATAATAATTTCTGTTTGGAAACGTTGGTATTGTCAAATAATTTAGTAAACACATGATGTTCGCTTTGTAGTTTGCGAATAAGTTGGCTAAGGTAATTTGTAATATCAACAGCACAAAAGGCAGTTCTTTTATCCATCGATCATCTTTTAATATTTCACAATAATAATTTATGGATTCTAAAACTTGATAATTTCGTTCAACAATTGAGAGAATCAATTAAAAAACTTTATGACTGGAAAGCCCCCGAATTTTTGTATAGTAAAATGGGATAGTGTATTCTTAAAATGTACTTAACAAATCTAAAAACAACAAAAAATCCCCATATCTCCATTTTTTTAAAAAAAAAAAGTTGTCTCAAGTAGTCGGATACCTTAAAGTGCATCGGATTTTCTACGTGACATTTAAGTTTTGAGGAGAATTATTCCTTTGTTCTGTGATTTGTTTTTTTACTTAGGATGTTAATTACCATGAGTTGCGAGAGAAACTAGTTTTTGTAATAATTAATTATATTTATTCCAGACATCCGTCATTGTGTTAAAAATATCAACCCCAGTGGTTGTATTGAGCATTGAGATAATCCCCATAAGCTCTTCACTTACTTTCAAGTGTCACAACACATCCGCGAATAAAAACTACTTCCTGAGCTTTCCCTTGTGCTTCCGTGTTTCGCCATTTGCAATGGAATAAATTTGGAATGTTTGAATTACCAATTTTAGTTGATTGCTTTAATTTTCTGCAATTTCATCAATTCTCCTGGTAATAGTATTTCTTGTCAAGCTTACATTAAAATTTTTTAAAAATTGTTCTAGGCATAATACTTTCTTTTACTTGTGAATCATATATTGGAATATAAATTCTCCTTAAGAGTTGATTGCAGTTAAATCAGGTATCGAATGGATAATTTTTATGGCAGCTGTACCATCCTTAATAGATTTGGCAAATATGTTTTATAGCTTTTGAAGTTTTACAATCTGTATTCTGACAACTGATCTTCACGAAGTTTCCCTACATATTTGTCATGAATACCTTTTACTGGTATTTCATAACTCATTGTCACGCGCAAACTACATGCAATGCAATGATCTCGAGATATGCATACACATGTCGGAGCCCGATTATAGAATTGATCTTATCATGAAATGCCATTATTTTATGAAATATTTGGGAATTTCAATTCAGCTTACATGCGGGTTTCTATAATTAAGGGGTGAATTTTTTAAGAAAAAAAAACGGTATACATTCATGCGCAGTACTTAGCCATACATGTAAATGAAAACGTTTTCCTGAAATATGCTTATTTCATTTATGTGCCATGTACTAAATACGTATATATACGTAATAACTTTAATTCAAGTATCTACATTGTTGTGAAAAGTTAAATAAACGTGTTGGTTATGAATTTTGATGAGGATTGCTATGAAACAGTTTATATTTCCTGTATGTCAGACAAATAATACGTATTTAATAACTAGAAGCTTTACTTTGAGATTAATGTATTTAAGGTATCCGAACACGTTGAAAATAACTAAATTCGGTCAAGACAGATGTTTTTGTTTTTTACTTTATTGAATAGAGCTATTTTTTGGCTTTACAAAACATACTTTGTTTTGTTTCTGCACTACCTAGAGGCCAAGTTATATTCAATTTTATAAAGTAAGAAACACCGGAAGTGGGTCTTTGACCTACCAGAAGTGTGGGCATTTAAGTGCTAAAAATCTATCATGGCGAGTCTGATAACTCAGAATGTTACAAATGTATTTCTATAAAACTTTTTGAACCTGACATATGTCTTATTTTCTAGAGCATGCACTAAAATATTTCTTATTGTATGAATACTTTTTGAGTTATATGGCTTGTTATTTAAGTAATAGTCTCATGAAGAATGTCATATTTCTTATATTGTTTACTCAATCAGCTCTAAAATTTTCAAATTTTAATAAAACATTACAATTTTAGTACATTTTCTAGATAAATACGTCTAATTTGCTTTAGTAATATTTTTACTAATATGTTTAATACTGTTTTCTCTAATTGCTTTGAATTTTTTTCAAAAATATTGCTACAATTTCACTTATAATTGGGATATTTAAAACATTTAGGTAGATTATTTTAAATATTCTTAGTTAAATATTAGTATTTATATTGGTATTGAGTCTAAAAAGCATTTATAATGTTTAAATATGCTATTTTGTTAAAATTATCCGAACGCGCGTGTTCGGATAACTTCACTCACATAGGATGGTAGAAAAATGTTTAAAGTTACAAAGAAATTTTATAAGATTTAGAATCGGTCCTTTTCATTCTCTGTTAAAGTCATAATACTGAAAGAAATATATTTATAATCTCGATATAGATTCCTTATTAGGAAATTGAGCAATGGAACATTTCAATATGCCAAAGTATTGTCCTAAAACTGTTCGAGAATGATTTGGATACGTACAAATTATTTCAATATTAGGAGACTCAGACATCGATGCAATCGAAAACGGTTGGAATGAGCTAGACATGCGATGATGGGTGTTTCTGAGCAGTTGTCTAGAAATATTAATGAGTTGGAAGTATTTCCCCTTCATCGAATATGGCATTGAACAAATATGCCTAGAGGTTTATTTCATCACAGGTGGTTGATGTATGTTTTGAGATAGAGGGGAAATGCACGAATACTGAGGAATATGGGAAATCATTTGGACGGAATAGTTAAATATGAGTAACTGTAGCTTAAAATATCTATTTGTAACGGGGAAATGCATTTAGTCGAACTATTCTTCGGAGAATAATGGTTTATTGCTCTTAATAACAAAGGCCTTTTTTACGATTTTATAACAAGTGTGAAAAATATATACTAGATTAGATTATTAGTATGATAACAATAGATCAGATATGTAAAACTATATATCACAAGTATGAAAAGCGTATAAATCTATTATTCTATTATTGGTTATGGAATAATAGACTTCGATGGCATTGTTTGCTTTAAATCAGTGGTCTTCAAACTGTGTTCCTCGGAACCCTGGGGTTCCACAAGGCATACCCAGGGGTTCCACGAGTCACAATAAAAAATCGAGAAGAAAGAAATAGGTATGCAAAATGGATTCACGTTCTCTATGAAGTTTATATAGTTACAAATATCAAAAGCTCATCTCTCCTATTGATTAAAACTGAAAATTTGATTTATATATAACAACTTTGCTTTGCAACACTTTTTAAACTGTTATTTAGTATAATAAAAGAATATTAAAACTTTTATATTTATATATATATATTTACTTCCTACTAGATTGTAAATATCATATTGTTTACTATCGGGGGCTCCATGAGATAATTTTATACTCGTTAGTTAGCACAATGTCTTGCAAAACTAAATAGTTTTCTAATGGAAAATGCACATTTTTACATTTGTGGAAAACAACACGTATACTGAAGGAAAGAGAACAACATATCAACAGAGCTGATGTGTTAAAATCTAAATTTAAGCAAGAACAGTTTCTGAATTTTAGATTGCTAATTCTCTCATGCACAAAAATACGCGGGATTTCTCACACAGCTATAAACATTATAATGCCATTCAGAACATTGTGTTTATATAAGTGAAATAAATTTCTCAACATAAGTGGCTACAAAAACAAAGTATAAAAGCAAATTAAACTCAGAATATATATTGCTATTGCATTTAATCTCAATAGACCTAAACTTTGACAGTTAGTGTAAAAAATACTACCACTAAATATAATGCATGGGTAGATGGATATGTGTGTGTGTGAATCACACATTAATATTATTAATGAATAAATTATTCTAAATATTAGATTTGATTAGTATATAATAAATGCAATACTTTTTTTAAAAATTGCATTTACATAAAGTGCCTATAACACGTTGATCTACTTTAAATATTATTTTTAGATATAGTCTTCGAAGTATGTGTATGGAATGGGGTTCCACGAAAACACCTTCAAATTCTAGGTGTTCCGTGAGTTGGAAAAGTTTGAGGACCACTGCTCTAAATTAACAAAAACAACATATTTTTTACGGAGCAACAGAAAAAATAACGACCGATGCTAAATTTTTCCTTGCCTAGTTCTGTATTTATTCTAAAATATTCGAACAGAAATGTTCACTAATTTTTATTTTTAAATGTGTTTAGCCAGTTTATAACATATTAACAAAAAATTGTTAACAATTCTTCTAAAAATAATTTTTAGCAAGTAATATTGTAAAGCTATAAAATAATTTTTCAATGGGCTAAATTCATATGACGTCATAGTCACATGATAACGGTTATCACGTGTTTTCAGCCAGTCAGTTCATGTGTCTCACTGTTGCCAACTTTTACTTTTGGCAGAAATTTTCTTTTGAAAAGTACATATTTATGAACAAAAAAACTATTATAGATAAACAAATGCATATGATTTAAAAATACACGCATAATATAAGATTTTTTTTTAAAATTTTGAAGAACTTGTTGAAGAATCTTAGTATTTAAACATCTTTATCAATAATCATATTTGAATATATATCTAAATTTTACAAGAACAACAAATACATGGCTGATGTCAGCTTTGAATTCAATGAAGAACGCGTGATTGCGCTTAACATGTGACCTTCATGACTTTAGCCCAATGTTTCTCAAACTGTGGTGCGCCCCCTCCCTAAGGGGGCGTGATAACTCTACGAGGGGAGGGGCTCAAACATATTGAAAAATCGAAAACAAAAGATTATTAAAAAATTATAAATTTACTGAAAGTAAGCAAACAACAAAATACATTTTGACATAAAAAAAAATTAATATTTATACTGATATAATATACTTATAAATGTATCAGTACAATACAATGTATTTTTTTATAATTAATTTAACAATACCCAACTAATAACAAGTTTAACAATTGTCAATGACCCCATGGACTTGTCATATATAAAATTAAAAACAAAAATTAGCACTTATCTTGATAGTTTGTATGGTTTATAAATAATCCCTTAACTGCCGAAGAAACGTTATGTAATTTGCTCCCCAATGCCTCTGTTTTTCACGCAGGCGGACGTATGTGATGTATTGGAAAAAGGGTCTGGAGAAAAGGAATAAATAAGAAAATACTCTGATATAAGTAAATCCTTCGAAAACATTGTCAAGGGGTCTTTTTATTGCATTCCAAAGCCTTCGGAATAATTTTATGGATAGCATACACAGAAAAGATTGTACTCGGAAAGACGTATATAACGCACCGGTTTTAACGCACCGGTTGAGCGAGACATGTATACGCTGGTGGTACTTAACAGGTTAAAGTCGTATTGTTACTTTAGCGTCAAAGTATAGAATTGAATTCACTGCATTGTTATTTATATGGAGGGGGGCGCGATAAAAATCAGGATTGAATATTGGGTCGCAAATATATTGAAAGTTTGAGAAGCACTACTTTAGCCCATTAAAGAATTCCAAGCTCGACTCAAAAACATGAAAACGCTTGTACACTTCAAAAGTTAATTGCCATTGAAGCTTGCATTGCTTATGGATGAAAGCATAAAAGGAAGTATAATGTATTTAGGAGAGCAGATGTACAAAATTTCTTTGCGATCTTTCAACTGAAATGAAGAGACTAGTCTTTAAACATTTGCAGTTCCTCATTTATAACTTTTTTCCTATTCATGAACATTTCGGACGATAAAATCTCATTTACGACTGAAGTGAAAAGCTGTTGAAGTATATAGTATGAATACGAAATGCGCTTTTGTGCTCTTGGCCTGCGGTTGATGTTCCGCTGGGGATTGAAAGAAAAAAAAATGGAATAGAAAAGGAATGGGAAAAAATGAACAACAAAAGAGAAAAACTCGAAAATTCAATTCCGGAGCAGTTGAAATAAGTGACAGGCGGAAAATAAAAAATTGGATTTGGGGGATATTTATTCATCTCTCTCTTTTTCCAGAAATTTTTGGTGAGTGGCCGTTCTAAGTAAAAATCATACATTGATTTCCGAGTTGTGAGCTTCCAGCTGCTTCTTTCAACTAACAAAATAAAACCATCAATAGTTCTGTATATCAACTGTGTTATTCAAAGACTAGAATTCGGGCATCTGAAAAACTATCGACGGTTTCGCATTCTTCTCAGAGGAAGAACTTGATTTTTCATAGAATATTTTATTCAAATGTGGCTCTACTATTGGCAGAAAGTATGAAGAAGCCACCATTTGTTATGAAAATAACATTTGACTATAATATAACTTCTTGCCGTTCAGTTTTGTCTTGCAAGGTATAAAAATGAACTGAAACCGGTAATTATTCATTAAATCAAGTTTATTTCAATGAGCTTGTTGAGAAAACAACGGTTCAACTCGTTGAAAACTAACGGCTGTACAAGCCAAGTGAGTTAGTAAACAAAAATGTAATAAAATTACAGGACATTATATAATTTTAAAAATAATTAACTTTTAAGATGAATTTCATAATTTTATATTTAGGCATTTGTAATTTACCGTATTTGTATTTTATGTAAATTAACTGTATTTATATTTATACTTGTAAATCTGAAATCAATTCCTTTGTAACCTTCTTCAGTTTACCCGATTGGCAACAGTTTGTATTTTGGCATCAGACTAGTTGTAACGTTTTGATGTTAGCGCAGTTAAGCTTAAAAAGAATAAAAGTGTTCTTCGAATTCTTTAAAGCAATTTTCTATACTTGAACGTTAAACAACCAAACGTTCAAAAAATCATGCGACGTCATAGCCACATGATAACCACAAATACATATTTCCAACCAATCAGTTCACGGACTTCACTGTTGCCAACTTTTGTTTTTTACAGATTCGTTTAAAAGTATATATTTATAAACAATAATAATGCAGATACGTAAACAAAATGCACTTGATTTAAAAGTACACGTATAATAAAAGTTTTTTTAAAAAAAGATTTTGAAAAACTTTTTGAAGAGTCTTGATATCTGAAATCTTTACCAACTAACCAGAATTTAAATTTTACCCAAATTTTATGTCTAATGTCAATTTTGAATTCAAAACGTGAACACGTGTCTTGTGACCGTCTTGAATGGGCTCAATTCATGACGCTCACATGATAAAGGATATCACGTGTTCGCGACTTAATTCAAAACGGACATTAAATCAACTTGTACTAGTTCTATTTCTAAAATTTAGATAAAATTTCAAATTTCATAATTCGTTAAAAAAATGCTTTAATATATTAAAAAAATAATTAAAAAAATTTTAAAATTAAAAAAAAATCATAATTTATTTGTGTACTTTAAAGAAATATGCTTTGCTTACTTATGTACGTTATTATTATTGACAAATGTAAAATAATAATAAAAGAAAGTTTCTGCAAAGAGCAAATGTTGGCAATAACGAAGTGTATGAACTGATTGGCTGGAAACATGTGATTGTATTTTTCGTTTGATTATGAAATCACATGAATTTATGAACTAGTGAGCTAATTCATGTGACGTCATGGTCACATGATAAGGATAATCACGTGTTTCTAGACATTCAATTCAAAAATTCATGTGACGTCACAGTCACACCATAAAACCAGTCATGTGTTTCCAGCTAATTATTCCATGCACTTCATTGTTGCCAACTTTTGCTCTTGGCAGAAACTTTTTCTTAAAAAGCTCGTCTGTATACACAAGGCAGTTTATTTAAAAATTCATGCATAAAATTTAAAAAAAATTTAAATTTTAAAATCTTTTTGAAGGAATATTTTTTGTAACATTTAAACATCTTTATGCAATTATGATATTTGAAATTATATCTTTTTTACAAATAGAACAAGTACAATTACCTTAATGTTTGTTCTGAATTCAATGGAGAACACATGTTATGAATCCAATCATAAAAGCTGTAAAGTAATCAAAAGTTACAAATTTGCAACTAAAAGTCTAAGTTAAAAATTTTTAATTTAAGTGAAAGATCAAAATGTCGAGTATAAGTTGAGAAAGGATTTTTGTTACAAGAAATTTGATTTTACTTAAAAATTATCTGTTTTTCAATGTATGTCTCGTTGTATGAAAGAATCCTTAGAAGAATAGGCTCAGTTGGTAGAAAAAGAAATATGTTACAATTCCCTGCTCTCACTATTTCTTTTTCAGCATTATTTTTATCGTGTGAAAGACGGCTGGTTCACTTCTTCGTTCTCTTTGCTGTCGTTGAATTGTCGCGCAGTGGAATTTAAATCTATCTTATCTTTATTCTGTTCAAAATCTGGATAACTTTTTACTTAGTTACTCCCCCCCCCCCAGTCTTTTTTAAAAAACAGACAGAAAACTCATGAATAATCCAGTACAGCCTCTGCTATTCATAAATCAAAGCATTTTAAACTATTTTCCCATTGCTTATTTTTTCTTTTGGAAAATTATTTCTATTTGGAAAATGAATTGTTTTCAATACTTAATTTATTTTTCTACATTAATTAAGAAAATCCTTTTTTTAAAATTACAAATCCTTTTTTGTTATAAATTTTTTTCAACATTTTCTAGTTTTAAATGTTTATATTCTTTCTTGCTGTATTTGCTTACTAAATACAGATCTGGTTATTTTATGTGTTAGGATGTATTTTTGACCTAAAATCGTATTTATATTCTTATTTTAAATAGAAAATAGTGATTTTTTTTAAAAAAAAAATTACTGTTGATAAAATATTTGATTTGAGTTTTGCCAAACAAGTTAGTTGCATAATTTTTTGTTTACATAATTATGCATCAATATATGTGTCGATATAAATTATTGGAATATTGAAATAAAACTCTAATTTTAGCTAAAATTTAAATTCCTATAAAAGATATGACTTTATAAAAAAAATCTGAAATTTTGTGTATGTGTTTACTTAAATCTCTATGTACTTCGCCAAGTTATACTATTTTTATGTCTGCTTTTTTTGCTCGTGGAAGTTTATTTTAAATACTCCCAAAGCGCATACAAGAGATATATTTTCTCTCTCTTTTAAGCCACGTATTTCTTATTTATATACTTAGTTTTTGTTAACGTATATAAGATGATACAACTGATTCGTTTCTTCTATACAGAATTTGTATAATTGTCTTTTTTAGATTTAAAAAAAAGACAATTTAATTGTTTATCGCATGATTTTTGGTATAATTATTTCCCGACATTGATCTATAATTTCCCCCCATTACTATAGCCTCATTGTACAATGATAAATGAAGAAATAAATAAAAAAAAAATAAAAAAAAAATTACAGAATCCCGTTATTTTTTCTAAATGTTTGTTTTCAAAAGAGGACTAAAGCTGATTTCAAAAATGTTTAATTCGACTGAATTGAAGGAAAGTATTGTGCATCTTATTAAAATGTTTTTTGGCGGAAAGTTTTTTTTATAAAATTAGTGTTACAAATTATTATTAAAAGCATAATGAAATATTAATTAAAATTATAATTAGTAATTATAAAATGTATTAAATATTTTATTTGTTATAACTTTATTAGTTTTTTTCCGTATAAATCGTTTAGTAGCTATAATTGTGTAATTTAATGTTAGATTTATTTAATATATAAATCGTTTGCCATAATCTTTAGCTGATAACTGTCTTTATGACTGATAAAAAATGAAATTCGTGATAAAGAATAATTCCACAGCTCGAGTTTTGTCTTGGAGTCTGTATATGTTTGTGTAATCTGTATAATTTTGCAGTATTGTTTGTACAAGAAAGTATTCGATTCATTAAGTTTTCTATCCACAGCTGCTTTTTGTTCCGGAAAAAAGAAACCGCGGAACCGAAGTGGAAGAGACACAAGAATCATCAGATTCTCTTTTACCGCCCCAGGTAAGGTACATTGATTTCATTCCATATTTATTTACACTTACAATGTTCTATTTATTACTTACGATATGTTGTGAAATGTGTATTTTATTTGTGTAATTATTTATTCTGTCATACCATAATCAATAAATATATATTACAAGCGGACTTCTATTTAACGGAAATCCCGAAAAAAAGTTCGTTATATAGAAAATTCGTTAAATACAGATTCATTTTTAATGTACCTCAAAATCCACTTAAAACAAATTTTAAATTCATAAACACTACATATTACTTAAAAAAGGAAATGTTCGCACTTATTTTGAAAATTTATATCGATTCATTTTATAAATTTTCCCCATTAAAAAGAAATCTGCTAGAAAAACAAGAAAAAAAAAAGACATTGCCTAAGAATATACTGTATTTTCAACTTTAAAAATAATTTTATATTAAAACTAATGAATTTTGTAACGATAATTTCTAATTTAATTTTAAGCCTGCACTTCCAATAGCGTCCTTAAATTTAATTACTGATAAAATCTCTTAGTTTTATTTGAGTTTTTTGTTTGAAAAATTATGGTCGTATTTCATTGCTCTAGAGGAGTTAGGCACTTGGTAATGCCAGTTCAAGGTTTTTGATTATCATAAAATGTGTTAAAAGAGAGAATAATTTGAAAAATATCCAGAAATTCCTTAAAAATAGAAAAAAATAGTTGTTATAGAGAAATGCTCTTAACTATTTGGAAGTTATTTTATACAAACAAAATAGTAGAATGTTCTTGGTTCCACTGGAAAAAGTTCGCAAAATAGAGGTTCGTTATAGGGAGGCTCGACTGTATTTTCTTGGTTATCGATTATTCGAATGGTTGTGAGAAATTTGCTAAAATTTCTTTGAAAATTATCTACTGCAATCATTTCAGGGTGGTCAAGAAGAAAGAAGGCCGAGTGTCACGGACGCTCTGCGCATTCCCTATAGACGTGCCAGTGAAAGGGCGCACAGATTCTTGAAAGTTAAAGCCAGGCATTTCACTGATGGACAGGTATTTATCATTTAATTTTTGTTTTAAAAAGCTACCTGTCTGATTCATAAGAATTAAAATCAACAACAATTAATAATTTAATAAATAATTTATAAATCTAACAATAATATGAAGGTAAAATCCTAGGAGAGCCCACATCCTTGACGACAAACCGAAAAAAGTGCCAAGCCAGAACGAGGTGGCACCAAGCGAACCCGACAATGGCTGCAAGGGAATATAGAGGGGCACAGTGGATGCGTAATGAAAATATATGTAAACTATACACAAATTAATCAAATATATTTAAGATAAAAAACATAAAAACAGCACTTACTTTCTTACTGCTAATCTTTTACGAGTGGAGTGTACAGCGTGACAGCATATTTTAAAAAAAGCCTTGAAGGTCTCATCGCTAAGCGAATGATCGTGGGAGCGCCACTATATATATTCTGCGAGGTAATGGTCGAACATACCTTTGAACATAATCATTCATACATCTTCCAAATCACATTTTAGTTACACGCAAAGTATATCATACTTACTTAAATTACTATTAGAAAACCACGAATTCTTTCTTATACTTCTGCAAACATCACGCGCATTCGTACATTTTTTTCGACATCTCCATTCAAATCTATCCAAAACAACACTTTTTCGTTTGTATAATCCCATTTGCTCATTACATTTAGGACATTCATAACTTAAAGCAATCAATCCTTCCATCATACACCATTCAATCAATTCTTTCTTACCGTTCGCATTCAACAAAGCAAAAAATTCTGAGGTATGTTCTCTCTCACACACACACACACACACACACACATACGCAGCCATAATTCCAGCTCGGCGCCCAATGACGAAATTCGAAATGCCCACCAAAAAAATACGAAAATTTCAGAAATAGTTAAATTTACCATATCTAGTGTATCAAAGTATGGTTACCAAGATGGCGTAATTATCGCCAACCAAAATAATTTGCGCCAAGGGTGTGGGCTCTCCTAGGACTGAACCTAATAGGAATCATTTTGTTCCTTTTTTTCCCTGCAGTTTTGTCATCAGGTAAAAAGAAAAAGGAACGACGACATAGTGTATAGAAAATAATATAAATCAACGTTTTCCAAGCTTTTTGACCTAACGGATCAGTAAATTCATAGTTTAAATCTCGCGGACCACTAATAGAATATTTTGTGTTAAATATATTTATAAAAAAATTGTGATATAAGAACACATAAAATGTACCTAGTTAATAAAATGAAGCCATTAATTTTCACCAAATTAAAAAAGCTTTATTAATAAACCATAATAAAATAAACGAAAACTGTAAAAACAAAACAATTAAAAAATGGTTTAAGTATATCAAACTTTTAGCATTATACATTCCTATGAAATGGCGTTATTCTACGAAGTAACGTTTTTATATAACTTTTCATGTATTGTAATGAATTGAATTATGTTTCAATGCATCTTAAGACACAATTTAACGTGATTAGTAAATATATTCCACATTTTCCCGAGGACCAGCGAAATTTTCTAACGGACCACCACTTTGGTGACCTCTGATATAAATAATTAACATATTCTTCATAATACTTCTTAAAATTTAAACCCTTATGTATGCCTACTTTATTTTTAATTTGCTTAAAAATATGTGTGATTTTATAAGTTTTATTTATAATTTAATACGCATTTAAAGTATTTTTCAAATAAAAAAAATGCACTTTAATATATTATAGCAATATTAAAATATGTGTTCTGATTGTTCGAATATATTTAATGAGAATTATTGCAAAGTGAGTTATGTTATCTATATAAATGGCTCTAACAAAAAATTCTGAATATATTAAAAATGTAATGGTAACTTATATTAGTACTTGAAACATTTAAGTAGATTAAATTTATACTTTATTGATTTAAAAATATTATAATCAAATGCAGTGAAATGAATAATTATCACGATTCTAATTCATAAATTATCACGTTTTTGTTGATTAATACCACATTCATAAAGTTTACTTAATAAAATATTAAAAGTGTTTCTAGAATAATTTCAGAGAGATTTCAACTATGCACTAAAAAGAGCGTCAAAAGAATTTTTAAGCTGAGTGATTTTCACCAATTTGGCATAATCAGTCAAATTAATTGCTGTAATGTCACTTGCCATACCTCATCCACAATAAAAACGTTAGAGTTATTTCAGAAATATATTCAAAATAACATGCAACTGATCTTTTTTGGAACTTCTGTTCTCAGGGTGTCGTCTCTGGAGTGCTCATCATCACTCCCAACGCCGTGATGTTCGATCCCAACGTGTCCGACCCCCTGGTCATCGAGCACGGGATTGAGAGCTACGGAGTCATCGCTCCCCTCGATATGCTCATGAGGGCCGCCATTTATTTCGATATAGCTCACATGAAGGTGCAGCATGCTGCTCAAGATGCTGAACCCAGGTATTTACTTTTCCGGTAACAGTATTTATAAATAACCTTGTAATGGGGGGCTATTCCTACTTCCCTCTAATCCCCCTTGTCTACTCTCGGACCCGGCTAGAAGTGTGGGAGCAACTAATTGATCAGACAACATGATTCACTAAAATCGTTTATTTGTCACAATAATCAACACAGACACAATAATAATCCAATTAAGATAATTTTGATCAATATTTAGAACACGAAGGTGAGACCAGTTAGCATGGGGATAATATTTAAAGACATTCAACTAATTTCTACGATAACTTATACTAGCTCGTTTCTAATTCGGACGCGTTTAACAATTTACTCTCTAACTTCTATTTAAATAAGAAACAACGTACCTGAACTCTTGTCAGTCAGAAGTCCTACAGATGAGGCCTTGAACACTAATAGTTATCTTGATCAGCTCACATCCGAGTGATCCTCACTTTGGACATTTTCAATTCTCACTTTAATAATCTTATATTCTCACTTCAATAACTCACGATCCTCCCTTCTCTAACTCTCAAAACTCGCGAGAATACAGAATTTATATAATAAACTTAATTTGCATAATCACGTTTTGTTACCTTCGGTGAAAGTTGGTTGAAAGAAATGTTTTCCTTAAAGAGTCCCCAAGGAATTAGTGAGCGCCGCGTATAGATCCGTCACAACCTCTTCCCCTCCAAAAAAAAGTAATTTTTACTGTAAGTTATAGAGCGTAAAACCGGGGTGGGCGTTACATCGATCGCGATCGACCGGTGAACAACCAAGACATTTTGGGGTGACCGCCTGAAGATTAGCAGTTAGTAATTTTATGTACTGAAATATTCAAGATTGTCTGACAGTATGCAGACTAAGTCTTCTACTGACTATAAGAAAAAATGCAAGAATCGACTTCAGATGAACATGTTTTATTTTTTAACATGTTTTGAATTGTTTGATAATAAATGCATCATTTGATATTATTATATTTGTAGCTATTATTATTATTATTATTGTATCTTACGTTTTGCTTTAAATGCTGTTTTAAAAATGTGAGTTTTTTTAATTCTAGTTATATTATATATGTAGGTACCGTATTTATTTTATTAAGTTATAATAAATATTGTAGACCTTTTTCTTACCTCCCCACACCTACACCACTGGGTAGACCACAGCACCTCTAAAAAATTAGATGTAGCCCGTACCCTGTAAAAGTCTGCCCACCCCTGGCTTAAAACACATTTATGGTTTTAAAGGAAAAATGGACAGCAAAGACAAAAGTATTTTAACAATTACAAATATTTATAAATTTTCTTTTTTATTCTCATACGCATTGTGTACATTTACAATTTGATGTTATTCTTCAGGATCAAAATAACTGATGCAATTTGTCGAAATAATTCGTTTAGCATATCTACTACTGGAGTCAAAAAGTTCCCGGAATGGTTGTTTACATCCACGCAGGTGTTCGTTGGAGGAGAAATATCTGTTTCGTGGTTGATAGCACTAATAAGGAAAACATTTAGCCATTCGGAATTTATTTTCAGTACTGTTAGCGGCAGATCATTTCTGACTAAGTGAATTTTTCATTCGTCGGGTTTTGCAATGTCATCTTTGGAGCAGCTTACAAACATCAAATTCTGTATTTTGCTCGAGAAATCTCTTGAGACGCTCGAGTTGTTGAAGAAAACATACGGAAACTGTGAGCGACTTCTATTTGAAGTCGCTCCTTCACCGTCCTGCCTACCTAAGGATGTGGAGGGAAACAAAGCATTACCAGAAACTTCCATAATAATTATTATTTTACTACTATTCAATCACGCAAATGAATCTACAAGAGGAGACCCTAGGAGTGATATAAAGAAAGCAATCTACTCTTAGTAAACAAGCGCAAATAATCTGTTTAATTTAATCTAATCTAATCTATCTTAGATTATTAATTCTCAATCCACTAATTTATTATAGGGGCAAACTCCATTCTTAACACAAGTTGTGATAATGAGTTAAATATCACCGACGTATCTCCACAGCAGTTCCTCTGCTCCTTCTATCTTACAATTCCACAACCTTGACTTTATATAGTCAAATTAATCTCCATATCAGGGTCTTCGAATGCTAGCCTCAAAGTTTCTCCAAGAGGATTAATAAGAAGGTCGCGTACAGATCCGTCACAAAACGATTCCAGCACCAGAGGAGTTTTACCTGTTTCCATGGCTGAAAATGAAATTGAAAGGACATAGTTTTGTGGATTCAGATGAGGTGATCCAAAATGCGACGAAGCAACTGAAGGACTTTTCAAAAAATGGATTCCAGGAGTTCTTTGAACAGTTATACGAACGCTGGAACAAGTGTGTAAATGCAGGAGTGCAGTGCCTTGAAGGCCAGTAAGATTAAAGTACTGTTATATGTTTTAATAATTTGTAATTGATCTATTCCAGGAACTTTTTGACCTACCTTTTATTGATGAACGAGATCTATTTTTAGCAGTGTAGCTATGCGAAAAATAAGCATGCTCGTCGAATTCCGACATGCTATGTTCAAAATCAAACGAAATTTGAAATGACAGCGTAAGTTTATACGGAAGATGCCGTGGATTATGGTATTTAATATGATTTATTGGCCCGGCAACTGTAGAATGCACTCTGTTATTCAGTTTTTGACAGGAAAAATATTTTTAAGCCACGAGCATTCATCTTCAGGTATGTAAAACGCACGACCTAATGCAATGGCCGATAGCAAAGTGCAAAATTGGGTGTGCTTGTTTAAGTACGTATGGAACGATGTCAATAATGATCCATTGATTAACCATCCTTAATCATACAAATGATATGGTGCGTGCAGTTGGATGCAAGAATTCATGAAGACCGGTATTTCACGATTACCTTTTTGTAATAGGAGTTTCATATTTCAGGTCAGAGTTAAACAAAATCATGTCAGTCCAAGTGACTGAATTCTATAGCGTAGGCATAGATAAATTTGTCGATTGCTATGATAAGTGCTTAAATAAGCAAGGTAACTATGCAGAAAAATAGCTTAATAAGTAAAGAATGAAAGGCGATAAAGGTTCTAACCATATATTTCATCATTTTTTCAATAATTTATATGAACGGTTTTTACTGAAGAATATCACATTTGTATTTATTTTACAAAGCATTTAATAGTAGTGGATTTCTAAGAAATTTTCTATGAAGAGAAAAAAGAAAAGAAGTAAATTTGAGTTAAAAATCAATGGCAATAGTAATAAAAAACAAGTTAATGCCTTCCTTATTTTCTCAATTTTTCTTCGTTTTAAGAAATTATTTCTTGAAATTTTCCATTAATTTTTTGAACTTTAAAATGTGTGTGGTAAATGTAACTTTACAAAATTTAAATAGGTGATTTTTTCCCCTCTTTAAAAATTTTGAATGCTGATTTCTGATGGATATACGCATCCAAAATATTATTTAACACCATTGATTAATCATATATTACCTAGGCATTAGCTGTTGGTGTGGTGGGGTATTAGGAGAAGGGGATCCCAAATCAGAGAGGTGCCGTCTTCGTCACTTGACCGTGTTTCAAAAATTACGAAGTCCGTCTCCTGTAGCCCTCGTGTTGCTTTATAGTGCGACGTTAAGAAGCACTAACTTGACCATTATCTCATTAGGATCGGAAAAATTAAAGGGAGCTTAAAATAATTAGAAAATAATCGATCTCTTTTAATATTTTTAATTTATTAAATTTCACTTTTAGGCCTAAAGTGGATATATACTATGGTAAAATGATCGACGACCAATCCTTAAATGAAGAAGAGAAGGATTCAGCACCCCCTTTACAGGTGAAAGCCCCTTCGATCGAGGTGGATACCGTAGTCGAGAAGATAAAAGTTCCAGAAACCACCTCCTGCGTAGAGAAAGAGAAACCTTCAGAAACCGTATCTAAACCCAAACCTCCTGAACCCGCTGCAGTCAGTGAACCCTCCACTCCCGCTCCATTGAATAGTTCTACACCTGAAAAGAAACCATCTACTGAAGGTAAGATTTTATGAATTTCTTTTTAAAAAAATCGAATATCTAAAAATTATTGTTTAAAATGTTTCAAAATAACCCTTATGGCCATGGTATCTCTTAAGTCGTCGTATTCGAAGTTAAGGCTTCCTAATCTGATGGCTACAGTAGCAGTTGGTGATAATCCTCTTTAATAAATAGTGTAAACAGAAACATTAGCTGCATTCTTGATTGTTCTGAAGAACACTGAGAAGAAATTTGACAGAAAATGCAGTTCCCTTCTCTTTTTTCCATGTTAAGGTATCCGACTACCTTAAAATTGTGAATTTTGCCAAAATTGGACAAATTTTTTTATGATTTTATTTTATAGACCATCTTATTAGCTTTATAAAAATACCAAGTTTATTATTTTCCGTTATCTAGAACAAAAACTACAAGTGTTTTAGTAAAAGCAGATGTCGTTATTTTAAGCAAGATATATGCCATACTTTAAAACGCGTTTTACTCGAAATGTGTTTTTTTAAATGCTCAAACGGGGAGAGCGATTGTTCAAAAAGTTTTGAAAATAATCAACAGAAATTTTTTGTGTATGTTTTGTATAAAGTAGAAGTGTTTCAACCTTCAGATTTATCAATCACTGTTTTATTACAAAATTTACACTCCCTTATATTAATATAAGCATTGTTTTTTTAAGCAATTTCATATAATAACTGAGATAAATTGCTCTAGTTTTTGTAAAAATGAAAATATCTCTTATCCTGAAGGTCATTTCAAAACCGAATAACATAGCAACACATTAGAACAGTGTTTCTCAAACTTTCAACACTCGTGACCCAATATTCAATCATGTTTTTCCTCACGCCCCCCTCCATACAATAACAATGTATTTCATTCAATAATACTATACTTTGACGCTAAAACTACAATACGACTTTAACCTCTTTAGTTTCGTCGACGTATATAAACGTCTCGCCCAGCCAGTGCGTTAATTACTCCGGACATACGTATACGTTTTTCCTGCGATCTTTTCTGTGAACTGTGATCTATAATATTATTCCTAATGCTTTGGAATGCAATAAAATGACCTTGACAGTATTCGCGAAGGATTTTCTTATTTCAGGAGGATTACTTATTTATATTCCTTTTCTACCCCCCACCCCCCAATGCACCACATACGTTCACCTACGTGTTAAAACTGTGGCATTTGGAGCGTATCACGTACTTTTTAATCGGCACATTTAAGAGATTAATTAAAAACTGTATAAATCAACAAGATAAGTGTTCAATTTTGCATATAACTTTACATATGACAAGCTCTTTGGGTTTCTGATAATTATTAAATTCGTTCTTAACTAAGTATTGTTATAAATTAGTTTACATTGCGTAGTACTGATATATAAGAGTTTTATATTAGTGTAAATGTATATTTTATATTTTATTATATCAGAATGCATTTTGTTTGTTTCCTTTGAGTAAATTAATAAATTTTTTAAAATTATCTTTTGTTTTGCGATTTTTCAATATGCTCGCGTCCCCCTCGTAGGGTCATCACGCCCCTCTTGGGGAGGCGCCCTCCACAGTTTGAGAAACGCTGCATTAGAATGAAAAATTGAAAGTTTGTTCATAAACCTTTGGTAACAGAATGGACCGCGTTTATGCTATTTTTTGTTAATTTTTACCTATTTTTTCCCATTTTAGTAATGATAATTTCTTTTTCTCTACTTTATTTTAGCATATTTTTCTTAAAATGTACAAAATAAATCTAAAAATAACAACAAAAAAAAATCCCCATATCTCCATTTGTTTTTAAAAAAAGTTGTCGCAACCAGTCGAAAAACATAGCTATCTATCCAGTAAAAATGCTTTAACGCATATGTCCAAATCAGCTACGCAAAAATTCAATACGATTATAACTTTGTTCTTACTCTGTGAAGTTTTCTGTGATTCGAGTACTTTACATTTAAAATTCCGTTCAATTCACCGGCAAACACAACTTTTGTCCCAACTTTCCTCTACTGTATGTACATACAAAATTATTTTCAGTCCAAAAGATACGCCTCGTTTTACCAACCTCGATTTCCGCGTCCGCCTCTCAAAATGCGAGAGAGAGAGAGAGACGGGATACCTTTTTCTAGGCTAGCAAGCAACGTTTCATTCCTGCTCTGACAGCAGACAATCCTTTTCCATCCGGTCGACCTTTCGAACAAAGGTTTTTATCGAAGAAAAGAGCGTGCGGCAGCAATAGAGAGAAACCAGCCGAGCCGATTATTTCGAATACTCGATCAATAGTCTTCCTCAATTTTTTTTCTTCTTTTCCTTCTCTTTTTTTTTTTTTTTGGTTGGGAGTGAGAACTCTCTGGAAAATGTTCGCGCGTTGTCTCGGGGCGAAATAAAAAGTTCTGTGTGGAATCGATGCCCCTGAGTCTCGCGCCACTGACCCACGGTCACATCGTATGAAACAGATTGATTCGAAAGGAAGAGCGGGCACATCGGAGGAGAAGTAATTTATTTTGGCTCTCTCTCTCTCACCAAACCACTGCACGTAGGGGGGATTATTTTTACCCGACTCCCGATTTGTTCCGCGAGGGCCACGGTCGATTGAACGCGAATAAGAATTTCGAATTGAGTTTTAAAAACACCCTTTGTTTGGTAATGAGCTGGTTTCGTGTTTCTGGCAGAAGTGCGCCTGTGTGCTTGAAATGAGTACGATGTTTGGAGGAGGGGAGAGAAAATGTATACAGGAGAGACGCTCTTGGATTTAAAAGAGTAGGCCGTGTTTGGAAACACAGTGTGTTTGTATCTTAATCAACATTGTCCTTTCTCTTTTTAATCAAGCATTCCTTTTAAAAAAAGATTTTAGAAGCCATGGTACTCTGGTCTCATAAAGTTGCAGTTTAGATTGTTTGAATGGAGTTCTACCGTTGACTTTTAACCAATGTTTTAAGGTAAATTTTCCTTCGCGCATCGAGGTTAATTTAATTCAATTTATGTTGTGTAAGAGCTACAAAAAGTGTTAATGAAGTAGGATTCTTGAGCTAAAAAAGCCAAATTGGACGAATTGGGCAGCATATGGTCTGATGCTTCATATTTCCAAAAGTTTGAATGCGTAGTAAATATGGGTAGTTGGATATTAAAACAACAGAACAGCTGTCATCATCTGAATAGTAGTACAAATTGTCGCGACCTGAAGTTAGAAGGGTGTAAGAGGTTTCGGGGAAGAAGCATACATTATCTTAAAAATAGCTACTTTTACACACACACACTCTCTATCTTAAGCACTTTATGAGATAAACAATTTTATAATTTAACTGTTGCTGCTGTCGTGTCCTTCCCGAAGGGAAGGAATGAAAGTTGCCAGAGCCTGAGACAGGTTGGACTTCTACACGATAGATGGCGACACCACCTATCTCCGCCTCCACAATTTAGGCATGGAACTGGGAGGGGAGGAAAATATTCTTCAACCCCCTGCACCCGTGGATTCTGCTGAGATCGCCCACAAGATTTTCGGACCCACTGATTTAACGAGCTCGTACTGGGAGGGTATTTGGAAGCATCGGGCATCGAACCCAGGCCTTCCGGTCTGGAGTCCGATGCTCTAACCACTAGGCTACCCACGGTCTTTATAATTTAACTCTGGGAGCAATTTGAAATCCTAAGTCTTAACCAAAAAACTAGAGAATTGAAATGCATTTATCTGAAGTTGAAGCTCCTTGTTATGAACCTTCTCGAAGCCCAATAGCTCCGAGGTTGTTTACCTCTACAGCTCCTGGTGGATTCTACGCCGACTATTAATCTCAAGACACACACCCACCCATTCGCGCTGTTCACCTTTTCTAATACTTGGATTTCACGCTTAACGATTTACCATTCACCTCACATACTCAACGACAGGCCATTTAAATAGTAGTTACATTTGCATAAAATCAAGTTATCTCTACGGAAAGCGGTTTTTAAATTAAAATCACAGTTAAAGAATATTTTCCCCAAGAAGATCAGTAGACGAATCCGCGAATAGTACTCGTTTCAAATTAAAAGGCATATCTCTTTATTTTTATATTACTTTAAATCAATCACCTTACAACAATTCTTTATCTTGAACATTCGCATTATAGTTAGTTACTAATATCTGATAAAAAAAAGTGATAATCCCTTTACTATATGAATAAAAGACTAGATATTCAATGATAGCAGTGGATTTTTCCTTTTTCATTTGTTTTAGACATTCATTTTTCTCTAGTTTCACTTTTAAAAATACTTTTAAGTGAAACAAAAACTGTTGAATATTAATAGTTTGTATTAACTCTAATAAATTCAGGTATGTCAAAGACTTTCGTTTTCCAAAGAGGTCTTTGGATCATTTTACAGCATATTACGTCAAATTGATAGTATTATTTTCTTGAAACTACACTGCTGGCCACCGTAAATGCAACACCCTGAAGGAAGCACGTAAATAACATGAAATTTACAACATGCATTAGCGGAGGTGAGATATGCAAATGATTAGAATTTCAGCGCAGACACACATCACGCACGCCTGTGGCGCCACCTCAAAGCGCTATTTAAGGCTTGGAGATTTCGACGATTTCAAGTTCGGCAATTGTGTTTTTATTGTGGTTTTTTCAAAAAACGATCAGTTATGTCTCGTAGAAAACAGCGATCAGCTTTTGATCAAGTATCCGAGTTCGACAGAGGAAGGACAGAGTGGCCTACCGAGATTGTGGATTATCTTTCAGGGAAATCGGTAGTCGTGTTGGACGAAACCAAACAACTGTAATGCGGATATGTGACCGTTGGATGCAGGAGGGTACGACGGACCGACGTGGTCGATCGCATCCACCTCAGTGCACCACTTTACGTGAGGACAGGCAAATTGTGCGCATGCCAGTGACGGATCGCTCAGTCACATCACGAACCATAGCACAGAACATTCAGTCTGTAATGCGTCATTCAGTGTCTGCGCGTACCATTCGACGCCGTTTACAGCAGAGTGGTCTGTCCGCAAGATTTCCATTGCTTGGTCTACCCTTGACGCAGAACCACAGACGTCTCCGCCACAAATGGGGAAATGAAAGAAGGATGTGGGCGGCAGAATGGAATGAAGTTGTCTTTACTGACGAGTCACGCATCTGTCTGCAACACCGCGATGGTGGATTCTAGTCTGGAGACACCGTGGAGAGAGGATGCTGAACAGCTGCGTTATGCACCGCCACACTGGTCCTGCACCGGGTATTATGGTAGGGGCGGTATTGGATATCACTCTCGCACACCTCTAGTACGCATTGCCAGTACTTTTAACAGCCAGCGCTACATCTCCGAGGTGTTGGAGCCAGTTGTCCTTCCTTACCTTCAGGGCTTGGCCACAGCCATATTTCAACAGGATAATGCACAACCACACGTGGCACGCATTGTCCAAAGGTTCTTTGTCAATCACCAGATTGAATTGCTTCCCTGGCCGGCTCGCTCTCCGGATCTTTCGCCGATAGAAAACATGTGGTCCATAGTTGCTCAACGATTGACACAGATTACACCCCCAGCTGCCACACCAGATCAACTTTGGCAACGTGTGGAAGCTGCTTGGTCTGCTGTACCCCAAGAACACATCCAAAGTTTCTTTGAATCAATGCCGAGGCGTGCGGCAGCGGTGATTTCCAACAATGGCGGCTACTCTGGCTACTGATTCTGGCAGGAACCACACTTCACAGAAGTCTATAAATTTAATCATTGGATACTTGGTCAACATGTTATCTACAAAATAAATTTTGTTGTGCTATCTCTTGTCTTTCTTGGTGTTGCATTTACGGTGGCCAGCAGTGTAGATGCTTCCAGCTGATTAAAAAGATTGAAATTAAGTGTATAAGTTTTTACTATACTTACTGTAATATATTCTGTTATAATAGCTTTAATTTACATCTTGTGAAGAAGAATATTCATCACTTCAGAAATATTCTTGAATAGTTTACTACAGCGAGTATCGAATTTAGGTATGTGCAATCCCAGGAATGCGCGAGTGCTTTCTTAAAAGAAAGCTAGCACAACTATTTTAGACAAAATACATTTAAGGTACCCGACTACTTGCTATAACTTTTTTTTTAAGAAATGGAGATGTGGGGATTTTTTTATTATTTTTAGATTTGTTTAGTACATTTTAAGAAAAGTATGCTAAAATTAAGAATAGAAAAATAAATTATTATTACTAAAATGGTAAAAAATGGGTAAAAATCGGCAAAAAATAACATAAAAGCGGCCCATTCTGTACCAAAAGTTTATGGACAGATTTTCAATTTTTCCATACTGATGTGTTCCTATGTTGTTCATTTTTGAAATCGCTATCAAATAAGAGATATTTTAATTTTTACAAAAACTGGAACACTTTATCTTTGTTATTATATGAAATTGCTTAAAAAAACAGGGATTATATTCACATAAGGGACTGTAAATTTTGTAATAAAACAATGATTAATAAATCTGAAGGTTAAAACATTTCTGCTATTATACAGAACATACACAAAAAATTTCAATTAATTATTTTAAAAACTTTTTTAGCAATCGCTGGCTCCGTTTGAGTATTTTTTTTTAAAACACACAGATTTCGAGTAAAACGCGTTTTAAAGTATGATATTTTGCATAAAGTAATGTCATCTGCTTTTGCTAAAACACTTGAAGTTTTTGTTCTAGTGAACGGAAAATAATAAACTTAGTATTTTTATAAAGCTAATAAAAAGGCCTATAAAATAAAATCATAAAAAATTGTCAATTTTTGGAAAAATTCACAATTTTAGGGTAGTCGGATACCTTAACACAAAATTGTTCAAAAAACAATTCCTAAAAATTGCACGAAGAGTTAGGAAGCAATTGTAGGTATAGATATTTATTTGTATTAGAATTTAAACTGAAATACTCCATCTTGAAAAGAAATACAGGAAAGTTTAAAATTATAAACAGTAAATATATTCGTAATTAATATGCTTTGTTGCGTTATATTTATTTTTTCTGTGATTGAGGACTTTATCATGGGAAATAAGCTACAATAATGTGATGACTTGAATACAACCTCATATTATTTAGTTTCCTTCCAAATGCCTTTAAATAATTTCCCTCAGAAAGATGCATGAAAAATAAAATAGAATAATAATGTGTTCGATTTTAAATCTTATTTGTGGTATAAAAAATTATAGGTTTATCAACGATTCCAAATAAAAATTAACTTAACCGTTTCTAAATGTCTTAACCATCTATGGAAACTTTCAGACCAGCACACACACACACACACACACACACACACACACACACACACACACACACACACACACACACACACACACACACACACACACACACACACACACACACACACACACACACACACACACAGTATTAAACAAAATGTTATTAATCAAATATATTTTTATTTTGTTGAAAAAATTATCAAAACAAAACCCAAATATGATTTTGTTTTGTTCGCATGCACGCATGCGATTCTCGGAGAACGTGAACGATGGAAAGGGAAATGCAATTTATCTGAAAGAAACATATAATACCAGAGAACGAAACAGTCATTGACCTGGCAAAATCTCAAAGTAAATATGAATCCGGATAAAAGGGACCACGTGAGTGTGTGATTATCAGCGGAAAAGAAATTCACATTCAAAAATACATCGCTCCGATTTAATCGATAAAAAATATGTCTTAAATGGTTGAAACATTTTTCCTTCCAATGTATTGCATACAGCAATTAATTATTATTTTCTATTATCTTAGATTGAGAGGCTTATTTTTCTATTATCTCTGAGGTTAATAGTTAATTAATTGAACAAACTTTTATTTAGTCTTTGTGAGCCGTTTGAATGTTTGACTTTTGAACCTTGAGCCTACTTACGTTAGTCATTCAAATGATTTAAAAACTCCATAAAGATATACTTGGAAACTAAACTAAAGTTGTAGAGTGAAATCACACACATATTAAATTTATTTATTGAGGAGTGCTTCAGTTTCTAATGCCCGTATGCTGATAAAAAAATAATGTCACTCACAAAAGGAAAACACTTGATACGCATTTGCTTCTCTTTCCTCAGATGCGACTCCCAAGTCAGCCACTGGAGCTGCACCTGGAGATTCTGTAGACAGCTTCGATGAAGAAGTGAGTGATGCATTTGCTGCGACGGAAGCACAGGTAAAATTTTTTACTTGATTATGGTCTTTCGAACCGAAAAAGAATTGTTATTTTATATTTGTTTGTGAAACAAATCTTTGAAAATTTTTTACCGAATTTTTATTAACACCATAAATTTAGAATGTGATAAGATTGAAAAACATACATTAATAATTTTTTTACGGGTAATGCTATAGTTCAGAGGTGAGGAACTGTTTTACCATTAGAGGCCACATGCAAATTAGGTAGGAGGCCGCGTAGGTGGATGTACCTGTAAATGCGACTTTTATGGAATTATTATAGTTTTTTTGTACAGTTTTAACCATTTAGTACATTAATTTAGTGGCGCAACAGCCCATGAGGGCCAAGGCCTACTGTTCCCAAGTCAGTATACGCGACCTTGAGCCCTGAGGTGCATGAGCAGGTGTTCCGGTCAGGTGGTCAGTCTGACGTGAAACCCCCAGTGTTAAGTTCCCAAGCAAGCTGGGTTTTCATTTTATCGATCCACTGAAGGGATGAAAGGCTGAGTCAACCTTGCCCACCCCGGGGTTAGAACCTTGGACCTGTGGTGCGGAAGCGCGATGCAATAACCTCTCAGCCACTGGGCTCATTTAGTATATTACATTGAAATATTTCAAAGAAAAAGTAAATCCTTATTTTTTTTTATTTGACAAAAAAAAATTACAATACAAAATATTTTTGTATTCACATAAAGGTAAAAACTTTTTATGACCTAAATAATTAATTTTTTTAAAGCATTAAATTATTATGATGATTAAAAAAGAATGTTTGATTTCCCCCAACAGGTGTCAAGCGTTTTTTTAGAACATAATTGTTGCATCTCTCTCATTCAAAGGAAACTTATTATAAAACACTTCATTAATATTCAAATGTCCTTTGTGCAGAAAAAATAATACGTCTTAACATACATGGAGTCAGTCACAACAATAATAGTAAGAAAACAATTTTTATGTAGAGATCATATAACATGTCTGGTAGTGTTGCCGTGTTGCAATGGGTGGCGGGGGGGGGGGGTTCTAACATTTGAAATGTACACTCATGTCCATAAATTAAGGATAATGAAGTTCAGGCAAAGAAAGAGACAGAAGCAAAACAAATTTGACTTATTTGTAATGTCTATTTATTAAACAAAAGGTAAAGAGCAAAAAAGATGCTATATGTTTGTCATAATTAATAAAAATTGCGATTTTTACTCCCTGGAGCAAATTTCAAAAAAGAACCTATTTACAAAAAACAGTATAACATGGTTAGTATGATGGTTAATACGGAGTATGTCTCCCGGACGATGCAATACCGGCCTTACAACGCCTACGCATGCTGAGTATCAAATTATCAATCTGATCTTGGGGAATATTACACCACTCATCAAGCAATGCCCTCCGAAGTTCCGGTAGACAGGTGGGAAGGGGTTGACGGGCTGCAATTCGTCAGCCAAGCATATCCCACACATGCTCTATTGGATTCAAGTCCAGTGAGTATGCTGGCAAATCCATACGGGTGATATCCTCCGATTGAAGACATTCGTCTACAATGTTTGCGCGGTGAGGACGGGCGTTGTCATCCATAAACAGAAATTCAGCACCCATGGCACCCCGAAACAAACTTACATGTTGTTTCAGAATGACATCCCGATAGATGTGGCCTGTCATCGTTACACTCTGAACATGCAGGTCAGTTCTGGAACCAAGAATAATTCCTCTCCAAACGAGCCATCCTGCACCACCGTAACGGTGTCGTTTAATGGTGTTCTCTTGGTGGTAATGGGTACCTTGCGCTTTCCATATGAAAGTCCGGCAAGAATCAGACTGCAAACTAAACCTGGACTCGTCGGAAAACATCACACAAGACCACTGTTGCGGTGTCCACAATGCATGCTCTCTACTCCAGGTTAATCGCAGGCGACAGTGAGTCGCAGTAAGGGGAACACATCTGATAGGCCTACGAGCATATAGACCAATGTGTCCTAAGCGTCTGTACACGGTCTGCCTTGAAACTGTCGTACCGGTAGCTGAAGAGAGCTGACGAGATAGGTCTGATGCTGTGCTCCGTCTGTTTCTTTTGGCAGTAACTTCCAAATACCGGTCCTCATTCAGCTTTGTAACTCAGGGGCGACCTGTGCTGTAACATCTACTCACATTACCATCATCTTGGAATCGTTGCCAAAGCCTGGAGATGACACTCTGGGCGATTCCAAGTTCCTCGGATACTTCTAGCTGGGTACGTCCACATTCCAGTCGTCCGATAATTCTACCACGTAAAAATCATCCAAATGCTTCCTTTGTGCCATAACTATGCGGTTATTGCACTGAAAGGCTTTTAAAGCGCTTGTGAACAATTTTACTTCTTTGCCACCATTCCTTATATACCCCTCTCTTACACTCTCGTCATTGTGACGTACTATCCGTGCCATCTGGTGGTTTCCTGTAATTTGCATATTCTTTTTCAAGATGTGTGTGATAATTCTACTGGTGAAATTTTTATTTAAGAGATCAATTTCTGTGTGATTCTGAATTATCCTTAATTTATGGACATGAGTGTACAATTGACTATTCTCACTAGTAGTCATTGAAACATACATACATTAATGCCGTTCCTTATTTAATTCCATGGATTTTCAAATTGTTGTAATCTATGTAATTAAAAATATTAATTTATGTAAGTGCTGACTTTTATGCAGGCCACACAAGAAACTCATGGAGGTCGCGAGTTTCCATTCTCTGCTATAGTTTATTTTTATTTTTATACAGCACCTAAAGACTACGAATTTAAAGTTACTGGATATATATAAGCAAAATGTTTTAATACTTATATCAGTATACAGTGATTATTATTGTTGTTTTGTGTTTTCAGATTGCTTATACTAGTGGTTAATGTTAGTACTTGGAGCGATAAACAATGAGCACAAGTAAAAAATTCAAAACTCCTTTTGTTTAGATCGATATGTGCAATGTTTATAATGACTTACAATGTTTAAAAAAACTCTATTAAGTTCAGATTTTGAATTGAACTAAAATTTTTTTTTAATAGAATACTTTTAAATGCTTTATAAATTTTACAACACTCAATGTAAATCTCAATTGTAAGAGGTAAACAGCAATTTTGAACCTGAACATACGACAACTCACGTAATATTTTTTAAAAACAACTCAAAAACCATATAGTTTTTCCAATTAAATGTTATATATTAGTGGCCTTAGTAGAACAAAATATTCTAGTCGAGCTGTGTGAGTCCTGATTTCAAGAAAGATCTCATCGTAGAGAAAATAATAAGGACTCAACACGTTAAATAGAATCTCTACAAATTTTTTCTTTGGTATGATGGGGCAATAAATAGCACTAATGCTACTAACTTTGGTATAGGCCTCTATATTTGAATATGGATTAAAATTATGTGGCTCATCACCCAAATTTTATGCATTTGAATCAAGTATCATTGTATACGGAAAAAATACTTATTTTTTTAGGATATTTTGCTTTTTAAATCGATGTGTAGGAATTATAAACAATGGACCTAAATTAAAATTTTAGGACTATTTAGCTTAAATTTTTCTATGCAATGCTTATGGTGGAATAATATGTATGTATAAACCAAATACGACACTTTAATCTATTAAATTTTCGTAAATTATAAAAATTTAAGCGGAGTTGCTAATTTGAAAGGACAACACCATACATAAATTTAAAATTACGATAAGAAATGTAATCAAAGTAAATCAAATGACTGATTCAAAGACATACAACTATTTTTCTTGATCTCATAATTTTGAAAAGCTTCGTTTAAACGAGAAATTAGCGATGGTAGTACCTAACCCGAACGAGGAGAGTTATATTAATGTCGCTTTATAAAGAAACACTAGAGCTAGTGGCGACGGACCTCGTAATTGTGAGTCTCGGTCAAGTGACGAGGATGATACTTGAGCTGGCACCCTATCTCTAAACTAAAGTTGGGAGGAACTCGATAGAGTTAACGTGCATCAGCCTTCTTTACACAGCAGGTCTTCAGTATCACCAGTACTCGAACCCGTGAAGCACCGACTTCGGGTTTGGGACAATAACCACGCAGCGACTAAATAACCCGAACTGGTACTTTTTATACTAAACTTTAACGTCTTACCATGACAAGAATCTTAGGTCAAGGTTTATTTAAAATTTAGCCCCTTTTATTTTTATCGTTAAAATAATTGACAAATCTCCCTCCCATCTGTTTTTTTAGACCGTTATTTCCCCAACTCAATATAAAGAATATTATGGAAAGTTTTTTCTCTCTCTTTAATAATTTCATGTTAAACGAAGGATCGTTTCAGGCGAGCGGGCAGGAGGCTCCATCCGAGAGTCGGCGAGAGCGGATGCTGAAGCGTTTGTCCTACCCCATGGAGTCTATCACTTCCTTCTCACGCATCCTCACCTCTTCGCCAAAATCTTTCGTCGACTTTTCCGGATCTCTCTTCTCGGGAGGCCGAGGTTCCGAGGAGGAGGAGATTAAGGAGCAGGAAGAGGATCAGCAACAGCAAGAAGCGGCGGCTGATACGGGAGTCGGGTATCAGAATCTCGTGGAGGAAAAACCCGAGATATTCGAGGCACTAGACAGTTGGGTGAAATTTTTGTTCTCTATCTTATTCTTAATTTCAATGTATTCTACTGATATTGATCCTTAAAATAGGAATATGAAAATAGTACATTTTAATAACTAAATAGAAAGAGAGAGAGAGAGAGGTCTAGCGCATTTTAAAATGATAAATTGTTCACTTTGTAATATTATTTATAACATTATGTATAATCTTAAATAGTTTAGTCTTATTAAATAACTTATTTACTTCTAGAGATTTTAGGAAGTAGTACACAAACAAGCCAAATTAAAAGTTACATGTCATACATTTCAAAGTATAACGCGCCCTTTTGTTGCGCAAAAAATGAAATCGAAGTTTAGAGGTGCGGGTTATACACCGGGCATAAAAATGAGAGCTTTGAAAATAAAGAAAAGATGAAAAATTGAGATTTCTACATTTACATTTGGTCTACTTTTGTAAATGTCTTTTCACCTTCTAGCATGCATATTCCACTGTCATTTTAAATTTTCTTTGAACGATTTATTGATACACACATCTGAAATCTAAACTAATGGCGAGCATCTACCTGGAATGTTTGTATTGTCAGCAGTTTATTCGTAATAACCATTAGATGGGTCAGTGAGTGAATATTAACGTCACACTGTTCGTGTAACGTCACACGAGAGCTTTTGCGACGAACCTTGTAATTTTGAGCTATGGTCAAGTGACAAGGACGACACCTGAGCTGGATCCCCCTCCTAAGTACCACACCACGGGTAGGCGTTTGAGTTCTTGACAGATTTAACGTGCATCGCGCTCCTACATGGAGGGTCTTTAGTGATACTGGGCTCGAATTCATGACAAGCCAGCCACGATCCGATACCTTGACCACAAGGCTACAGCGACCACGACCATTAGATGGGATCTGGCCTTGCCCTAAACTAAAAGACTTCCTGGGTTCTTTAAAACATCTGGGCACTTTCACTAAGTATTTCATATCCACAATTTCACACCGTTTTCGTCCATCCATCCTTCTCGCGCACGCGAATGAAAAAATCTTTCGGGAAACTTAATACCGTCACAGCCTTTCTTTCTAAAATAACCATGGGTTTTAATGTTGTATTGTCCACTAAGCAGAAGAACACTACGGCTTAGTAACATAATTCATGATATATTATTAAGTGGGCCATTTTTGTCAAAAGATAAGAGCTTTGCATATGTACATTTCAGGACTGTTCGAAAATAAAAAAGTTGCACGTTATATGAAGAGAATATACCTAAATTTTTTTTAAAAATTGTAGTTTGAAATTATAAATGCACGTTGTATGCTAGGATATAGGATAGTTGAAAATAAGAGCGAATCTCACGATATGATACATGAAAACAAAATTTATTTCTTCGCAAATAAGTTGTACTATAGTTTTGATTTTAAAATAGATTCACGTCTATTCAGCGATTCAATAATTAAAATTAAAATCTTGAGGACATTTTCTTATATGCCGTTTAAAAAACTTGGATATTTATTGAGCCGATTAAAAATTTATGAACTATAAGCTGGATAATTTAAAAATATTTTTTATGTGAGTATGAAAACTAACAATTCTGCAATGCTTTTGTGTAACATATCAGGCAAATGTTTCCCCTCGAAGCAACACGAGGGCTTTTAAAATTAGTTGAAATGACATCATTAAATTGCTACAACATGAAAGAGGGTTGACGCAAATGTCGAATTCGTACAAAAATAGAACATGCAGGGATATACAAATTGGTAGCATTTAAGGAGGGAGAAACACCGTCTCTCTCAAACTCTGTACAAAAAGGAAGTTACCAAGCGAGTCGGAAACCACACTTGCTAATGTTATCGTGTAATGTCTTGTGTAAGAAGAAGAAATGGGAACTCGATAGAGGAAGGATTGTGTCTTATCGAAAGTGTGGTTTTATTGTTTCGCGATTTTTCTAAATGCATTGGTTGAAATCCAAAGACTCATGCAAATATACAATCGATGGGTACAGGTGGATCATATTAAATGTTACGTGGGATCTCAAAGGCTTCCCGTCATTAAGGCCTGTGAGGACAGATCTTTAGTCGAAAAATAGGTTTGCTTTCATCACAAGTATCTGCATGGACAGTGCGGCGGCGACGTTTGCAGCAGTACGTACTACCTTCATGGTGACCACTACTGTACCTTTCAGTGGCACTGCAGCATGTAGACGTGTGCCGACAGTGGCGCGCCCAATGACAAAACTGGATGTAGAAGTGGCACCATGTTGTCTTTTTAGATTAATCCCGCGTTCTGTGTGCAGTACCGAGATAGCCGTATCCTCGTCTGAAGGCACAGAGGAGAACGCATATGGCCTGCTTGCATTCTATATAGTCATGCGGATCGTGAACCTGGTGTGACAGAATGGGCAGCTGTAGGGTACGCGACACGTATAATGCTTGTTCGCATCATTGGTAATCTGAACAACCAGAGTTAGGTTTTTCATATCTTAAGGTCAATAAATCCGAATGCCGAAGATAGGAGAGATATCTCCGAGGCCTCGAAAACGACATCTGTCAACAAGGTAACACAAGACTGCAAGTTTTCCGCCGTGTTCTGACCTTCATCGACACAAGGGTTTACCCTGTATGCATATGCTGCTTGTTCTCCAGATCTCTATCCCATTAAAAACATCTGGTAATAGATGTGCAAAGACTGGGCTTCACCACTCTCTTCAACCCCTACAGTTGATGAAATGTCTCATAGACTTGAAGCAGCATGGGATGACTTGCCTGCATCTGTCATCCAAGCCCAGTTAAACTCGACGCCTTAACGGGTTAGAGCCATTTTAGCTGCTAGAGTCGGCACATGCATTTGATAATTTCGGACCTTGTATTCTTCCCTATTATTGATAAATTAAATCATATTATATTCCTATTATGCTGCGTACGTGCAACAAGAAGAGTTACGTTAGTTGATTTCCTTCCTGGAAATGTAATTTTAATGGCCAGCAGTATATATAAAAATTTGTTTTTCATGCATTAGAAAAAGTGTTGGAAATGCCATAACAGTTGTTAGAGTATTAAGAAAATCTTATAAAATGCATTAAATTCACCATTTATCTTATGTATATCATGCACAGATATTGTCGTGTCTTTTCCGAAGGGAAGGAATGAAAGTTGCCAGAGCCTGAGACAGGTTGGACTTCTGCACAATAGATGGAGACACAATCTATCTCTACCAAAGAAATTAAGGCATGGAACTGGAGGGAAGGGAAATATTCTTCAGACCTCTGCCCCCGTGGTTTCTGCTGCGACCGTCCACAAGACTTTCTGACTCACTGATTTAACGAGCACGTACTCCGTGTGTACTCGGAGGGTATCTGGTGGCATCGGGAATCAAACCCAGGCCTTCTGGTCAGGAGGCCGATGCTCTAACCACTAGGCTAACCACGGCCATCAATTTATTAAGGCATAATGACCTCTGTTTCTTCATATCTCATACATCTCTACAAATCAACTCATACTATTCAGGATTGTATTGAAATTGTTATAAACTGACAGCAAGCGGTGAGAAAAAAAGTTTTTTTTTCATGCAACAGTTTTAATAAAAAAATGTTAGTTTTAATTTTTTTTTTTAGTTTTTTGAACAAAACAGCAGAATAAGATACATTTTTCGAAAATTCATCTTATTAGAAAGAATGTAACTCCATTCTATTACTCTAGGAATTGTTGATTGTGCATCCACAGGATAAGATCCTTATCTAAGAATCCTTTTTGGAATAGATCTGTCCATCTCATTAATAAAGCCGAGAGATCAGAAAGGATTATGTTTAGCTGGTGAATTCTTCATGAGAATTACATGTGGTCTAGCTAATAGTATTGCACCCCCCATGAATAGTTAACTCTGTACCAAATGTCGTCTCAGCAATGGTTATGAATGTAATGAAATCCATAAGAGCTTGTATGTTTCTAATTCATTTATTATTTCCTATATAAATTTTTAAATAAAGATCAATAAAAATGATACGTCTTACGAGTTAGTAATAACAAAATTTTTATAGAGAAATTTTCCAAAAACATAAAGAGAGAACTTTGAGTTTCCAGTTATATATTCGAGTATTTGGTTATCTGGTATTGTAATAATTAAAGTTCTATGACTATGAGATAATAATTTCATTGGTTACGATTCAGTCAAATATACAAAGCATTTTTTTGACATTTATATTCCTTTCGAATAAAGGAACAAAATTGAAGGGAACAAATAACTGGAAAATTAAAATAAATGAATAATTGTTTCATTAATTTTAAATCATGTTTATGATATTCTGAAATAAGAATATAAATCTTTTTTTTTTGTTGCTCTAAGTAAGTAATAATCCCTCTTTAGAAATCAAAATTCGCCGGACTTTTACGTTATTAAATTTAAAATTTATCTTTAATTTTTTTTGAGAAGTCAAAATTGTAATATGGTTATAATTTTTGTAAATTTAAATGTGAGCGTTAAATAGTGGAGACATTATTAAACTAAAACGAATGAAACTTTCATTTCATTATCGAGTGCTTCGTAACCTTTAGTGAATTTCTTTTTGAAAAATGTATAAAAACTAATAACTTGTAAAAAATATTGTGTTGTATGATCTGGGAATTTATTGATAAAAAAAATATTTTAGTCATTACACAAAAATATCTGTGAAATAATTTTAATAAATTTCAAATGATTAGTTTTACTTTGATAGCAATTGAAATAAGTTTAAATATACCTACATACCTATATACATACATACATACACACATACATACATACATACATACATACACACACACATATATATATATATATATATATATATATATATATATATATATATATACTAGCCGTTACCCACCCGCTTCGCTGGGTATTTCATGATGTTTTATAAATATATATACATAAATGGTTGATATCTAAGTCCTAGCATTAGGAATTCGATTGCATTGAAAAATATACTTATGGCCTGTAACTGTCGCCTCTTGGCAAAAAAAAAAAAAAAAAAAAAAAATGACAGAAATTATCTAATCTGTATTTTCTAAAAATCTCTAAAATTGAAGTATAGAATAATGTTTGCACTTTCGTAACCCTGTAACCAAGTGGATTCCCGCAAAACCAATTTTCGGTGGATCTCTACTCTGGAAAACGAACATGCAAACCAAATTTCAAGTCTAAATCTAATAGGAAAAAAAAAACGAAATATTTACTATCGATACCTCCGTACTCCCGTGTTGAGAATCGTTTTCCGAAATAACCATTTTTAGCGGATTTTAATTCAACAAAAGAAAAATGCAAACCAAATTCCATTATTATAGACCTTGTAGGAAGGAATTGTTTTTGTCAATACGCCCCAGTAACCCCTTGCTCTCCCAAGAGTTGATTTCCTTCAAATTCTTACTCTATGAAAGGAATCTGCTTACCAAATTTCAAGACTGTGCGTCTAATAGTATAAAAGTGGGGATAGTTATCTATAACGCCCCTTGAGCCCCCGCAACGCCACTTGGAGATCTGTTTTCACAAAACCCATTTTGTAGGAGAACTGTACTCTATGAAAGGAATCAGCTTAGCAAATTTGAAGACTGTGCGTCTAATAAATTAAAAATGGAAAAAAATTATCTATAACGCCCCTTGAGTCCCCGCAACGCCACTTAGGGGTCGATTTTCACAAACATGGATCTTTAATCCATGAAAGGCTTCGGATTATCATATTTCTAGACTGTACGTCCAGTAGTTTAAAAATAAAAATAATTATCTGTAACGCCCCTTAAGCCCCGCAACGCCTCTTGGTTTCGATTTTCATGAAACCTATTTTGTAGCGCATATGCGTATTCCTTATGAAAGGAATTCGCATACCAAATTTCAAGACTGTACGTCTTATAGTTCAAAAATCGGAATAATTATTTATATCTCCTCTTAACCCCCCTTGGGGGTCAATTTTCCCCAAACCCATTTTGTAACGGATATTTACTCCATGAAAGAAACACGCATACCAATTTTCAAGCTGGCAAGTCAAGTAGTTTAAAAACGAAATTATTTATCGATTACGCCCCTTAATACCCCGCAACGCTACTTAGGGGGCTATTTTCCCCAAACCCATCTTGTAGCTGATCTTTACTCTATGAAAGGAATCTATTTATTAAATATAAAGACTGTGCGTCTCATAGTTTAAAAATGGAAATAATTATCTATAACGGCCTCTAAGCCCCCGCAACGCCACTTGGGGGTCAAGTTTCACCAAACTCATTTTGTAGCGGATCTTTACTCTATGAAAGGAATCTGGTTACCCAATTTCAAGATTGTACGTCAAGTAGTTTAAAAATGGAAACAATTATTTATAACGCCCCTTAACCCTCCGTAACTCCCCTTACGATTCAAATTTCACAAAAAAATCCGTTCTAAGCTGATCTCTACTCTATGAAAGGAACATGTCTACCGAATTTCAAATCTGTAGGTTGAATAGCTCCGGAGATATCGTGATTAGGCAGTCAGTCAGTCAGTCAGTCAGTCAGTGAGTCGCTTTTCTCCTTTATATATATAGATTTATATATAAGTTATTGATATCTAAGTCCTATCATTAAGAATTCGATTATATTGAAAAAAATACTTATACCTGTAACTGTCGCCTCTTGATAAAAAAAAGGGCCCAACTTATGTAATATGTATTTTCTAAAAATCTCTGAAATTGAAGTATAGAATGATGTTTGCACTTTCGTAACCCTATAACCAAGTGTGGATTTCCGGATCTGTGAGTGATTCTGAAATAACTGATTGTTTTGAAAGTTCGGTTAGTGAATCTGAGAGCAGTAATGATGGATCTGTACTGTTACCCGTGATGTTGGCTTTATCTCTCAAGGAAGAACTACTAATGTGTTTTTGCATATGCATAAGTGTAACAAAATTCTCCTTTAACGTTTAAAAAACACATGTTTTTTTAAAATTATTCTCTTTGTTGGAAAACCAACATTCAGTCTTATATAATAACCTTAAATGTTGGCTTTTCTTAAAAAATTAATTTTTTGTATTTCAAGCTAAAAATTTAACCAAAATTTAAAAAAAAAATACATTTATTGAATATATATTTAGTTTTGCATAATTTTCTTGAATAAAAAAAAAATAGGGACTTTTATGACTGTTTTCTTTGAAATTATGCGACCGTTAAGGGGTTAACATGGAATATAATGTGATTTCCATAAAAAGTAACACAAACCCCAGAAAAATACACCACAATTTATTAAATAGAAATAATTTATTGTTTCTTATGCAGCCGGTACTGGCCCGCGGCCGGGGGTGGGGGACCACTGCTTTAGAGTATGCAATGAGATTCAACTTTGCTTCTAGAAAGATAATTTTTCATCACATAAATGATCCCCAAAACAATAATTGTTAAATAAAACGACAAGAAAGTATATGAAATTACAAGCATGATGCAGTTATACTACATTTCAATGAGAACTTTTTATTCCGTCATTGAGAGAGAGATTGATAGATTTAAAACAGAATTAATGGAAATCGTCGTCCATCTCTGACTTATCCTCTCGGATGGCAAGAGATATCCATCGGTCAGTCATTTCTACGCATTAAGGATAGAAATCCTTTTGAAAATGCGAAGAGAGTTGTCCAGTCTCTTTCGAGCAGCAGGGTCTAATCGGCTTAGCATCTGCTCCTTTCTCTTCATTTCTCTTTCTCACGCTTTCTTTCTCTCTCCTTCTCTCGCCACGACCGAATCATGATGAAATGTACTCCCAGAGGAAGGAAAGGAAAAAAAATCCATTTATCAAAGATGAAGAATGTTATAGGATAAGTTTGCTAGAAATATAACTGAAGGGGGTGTCGAAATGACGCGACTGAAAAGAATTTTCTAAGCCTCCCCAGTAATGGAATTCACTCTCCTCTCAACTCTGCGCTCGGTAAAACAATTTTCAAAGGAATGTGTTGTGAAGTATTTTTTTATTAATAAAATCAGCTCGGAGGACAATTCAGTGAAATTTGTGTGAATTTAGCTTTAGAGGAAGAGGAAGAGAAAGAAGGATAAGTAGGAATAATAACGAAGCAAAATTTTTGTGAAAACGATAATTTGAAGCTTAAAAAATTGAGATTATTGCACGTTTTAGTATTTCCGCTTGAAAGGAAAAAAATTGGGTTTAAGTACATTTTTACAACATAAAAGATATTTAAATACAGTATTATTTGACTTTTTATAGTTAGTAGACTAATGTGTTTATATTAACTGTGGGAAAAGAAAATGAGCCTTTTTGATGGCTGAAAAATGAACTTTCCAGATGATAATATGTGTGTGTATAACGTTTTTGTTAGATCTGTTATGGGAGAATATTTTTGTACTTTTGAATTGAAACATGTCAAGAACAAAATGAATTGACTGATATATGCTGGTTCTGTTAGCAATTTGCGTCAGTAAATGGACACCATAATGGCAAAGATAATTGAATAGCACATTAGTTTTTATAGTTTAGATCCTATTTTTAAATATAATTATTTGCGCTTTTTGCATTTACAATCCTCAATACAAGTTGGCAATATTGTTAAGCTGCTAATGGCACTCAGGAATACAATATCCAGGAACAATTGCAAAAATGTCCACAACAAAAAGGAACATGTCCATTCTTATGATTCTTTTTCTGAAGTTTCAGTGTAGAATGCACCGGCTAAGTTTTTCTAAGAACCTCACGACCCAATATTCTTAGTCTATTGGTTAAAGTAATACCTCAACTTACGTGAACCCCCGAAGTTACGTAGTTTTCAAATCTGTTCGATTGGTCTTTTGTTTAAAGGGGGGGGGGACTGGTGAAATTGGTTATGTGATTGAATAAGAGTTGTGTATCTTGCCAGGCAAATAAATTTAGGATAGTGATGACATTCAAGAACTTCTGGATTCCCATAATCAGGAGCTGACAATTAATGAACTCATAGGAATGCATGAACAAGAGCAAGAGGTTAAAGAACTTGATTATTTATGCGCAGTTCAATCAGAAGATCGAATGACAACTAGGAATTTGATAGAAGGCCTCTTTTAAGTTGAAAAAAGGTTACAAATTTTAGAAAATATAGGTACCAACGATTAGCGTGTTTTTTCAACAAAATAAGGAATAAAAAAATTCTTAGCCTAGTGCTACAAGAAAATTTTGCGGGAGAAAAAAAATCTTTGGATCAACATACTACCTTTTTGATTTTATGAAACCCTCTGCATTAAAATAACTTCGGTTTACGATTTTGTATTTGTGCTATTTAAGATTTTACTAAACATTTTTTTGTTCTAAATTATTATTTTCTTTCATCTTCGGCCCCAACTAAAAATAATTCACATGTAATCATATCCCGCCTTACGTGGTTATCACTCAATCTACCTATTGTTTTAGGTAGGAGTCTCTTACTAAAGTTGAAATAAAGTTCTTTTCCGGTCTTTCTCGTAGGGCACATGCGCGTTATTTGGTCTATTTGTTAAAGTTCTGCGTGGAAGATGGTCAGTTTGCTGTATACTTTTCATTTCTTTTATTATCTATAATTTGAATTTCATAATGTTGCATGAATTTTAATTCTTCTACACATAAAATACTTTTCTACATAAAATTTTTGAAACTAATAATTAACAAGAAATTTTTATGTATATTTTTTATTATTGGGATACTGTCATTTGTTTGAAATTCTATAAGAGCTATCAATTATTATTCAGTTAAAAATTGTACTTCTTTCAAAAAGTTAACTTAGCTGAAAATATTCAATTGAAAGAACTCTTAAAACAGTTATGAAACAGAATTAAAAATCTGTTCTAGAAAAACATCCAAAATAGCTACAAATGCACATTTAGTATTTAAAAAGGATTTAAGATATTTTTATTTTATTTTCTTTCATATGATTTCCCAGATTAATCTATTATTTATTCATTCTGGTATGTTCCTATTTAGAATGTAAAAAAAAGTCGATAGTCCATAATTCAAACAGACTTTTGCAAAAAAATAATGGAAATGGGGGTAATTGAATTTATAGGAATCAGCAATATGTGCGTTTTCCGGCAAAGAAATGCGGCATTAATTTTCTTGCAGCATTATGATTTCGTAGCACGTAGAAAGCAAATGTAGTTTCGAGTTGAATAATTAATAGATCTAACCAGTCTGTTATGTCATTTTCTCTTTTGTAACCCATTTACGGGGATCCGCTTAGGAGCAACAGAGGCCGAAATTGTGTCTTTTTGACGCTCTGAATGAAGCATAATTACTTAAATGCCCTGGCAGTAATTCACTAAATCAACTCCAGTCTACTTATTCCAACGATCCCTTTCCCAATGTAAACAAATGGTGGCATTTAATATAAATACATTCTGTTAACATAATGAAATGGCGACTGAATAATTTAAAATCGTAACTATTGTGAAAAAGAACAGAAATGTTTATAACTGTACTAGACCATGCTATATGTTTTTTTTGCAAAATTGTTTAACAGCAGCTTATACTACCAATATGAAATTTTTAAAAGATGAAATGTTGAGCAACCTCATACATGAAGCTTTTGAATTTACTGTCAAAGACTTTTTTACAATGTATAATTATCTAGAGTGACAAAAACATAACAAGTACTTAAAAAAAAATTTAAGTCGATTCCTACTTAGATCAGCAATAAAGCGAAATTATTTTAGTCACTTTTTATTATATAGCTACAGTTAATATAAATATGTAAATACATATGACAGAATCACAACATTAAGTGGCAATTAATTTTTATTAATTTACAGTAAAGTATCATATTGTCATCCAAAACAATCGTGTATATAAAATTTCAGTTCAACTGAATGCTTTGAAGCGTGAGAAGAAAAAAATCTTTTAAAGTTTTGACCCAAGTCGCTAAAAATGAAGCCTACGTGGCTGTATCTGTAATTCTTTAAATAATTATTTTCAGTCAATTAATTTTAATTAATTATAATTAAATTATCGTATTGTTACCCAAAACAATAGTGTATAGAAAATTTCAGCTTAAATGAGCGCTTTAAAATGTGAGAAAAAAATAAACCTTTTCAATTTTTGACCCAAGTCGCCAAAAATGATGCCAACGTGGTTGTATTTGTAATTCTTTGAATAATTAGTTTTAATTTATTAATTTTTATTAATTATAATTAAATTACTGCATTGTCATCCAAAATAAGCGTGTATATAAAATTTCAGCTCAATTGAGGGCTTTAAAATGCATTTTATTAACGACTGAAAATTTGAACAAGATAAATATATATATACATAAATATAGAGAGAATGTGAGCTAATAGTAGGACTTGAAAAAAAGGTCCAGTATCTAAAAAACACACTTTAAACCAAAATTCAATTAACTAAGGTTACTGACAATGTTCAGCACTGGAATTTCGCAAAAGCGTATAAATTAATAATTTTTTTTTGATTTTTAGTGTCTTTTAAATGAATATACATATGAAATTGTTTTAACAATACTATTACCGTAAAATATACCTAAAATACAATTTTAAGGCAAAAAAAAAAAAAAAATGGCAATAATTTTCAAAGCATTTTTCTTTTATAAAAAATACTTCTAGGATAATAAAATTTTGCCTATATATAGCTAATAACTCTCTACAAAGATTGAATTAAGGTGTTTTTGAGAAATTTACATTATTTTCAAAATTACTCTGTCAATTGAAATATAACTGGTGTTTTTGATAAAATTTTCTGTATTCCGATGTATTAAAATAAGAATAAATCCACTTCTAAATTATAAATTTCAAAAATCTTGGTTCAGGTTCTGTAAAAAAAAGTCTTACATATATATATAAGCAAAAGATTGTTATTACAGAAGCATCTTCCATTAAAAAAAAGTTTGAAATTAGATGTTTTGAAACTATTTAATTTTGTTCATTCTTTGCTAAAAAAAATTGTATTTAAATAATTTTTAATGTAATAATATCCTTAAAATAATTATATATGTATATTCTAATTCAACTGACACTAAATATCAAAAACAGTTATTCATATATACACTTTTTTAAAATCATGGTTCCAAACGTAATCAGTAACCTTTAATAGTAAACAATATTCAGTACAGAGCTCCAACGCATGACGTAATGCTAAGTAATTTATCTAAAAAGGTGCACTCTGACAGTGTTTGATATAGATAAATAAATCATGATGTTCAATTGTAAAAGTATGTGCTATCTCTCTTCCTGTCCTTCTAATAACATTGTATTAAGTTTGATTTATAGTAAGAATCTTTTAAAAATTTGTCATTAAAATATTAATTTTTAATTTTTTGCAGAGCTATTAAGTAAGCAGAAAGAAGAGGTAGAAGGTCCACCCCTCTATCTGTGTCTAAGAATGGGGATCCCCAAGGAACGTAAACCTCACCCCTCACCTGTACTATCCTACGGAAAGAAGCGAGCTCGATCTGAGTATTGGTTCTCCATACTGCGAAGCAGGTGAATTCTTTGTTGCCAATGTTTCTAGTGTTATTTTATATTTATGAATATTTAATTTCTTACATTGCAACGTTAATCTTCAGCATCTAATCATTTCATGAAAATAATATCGCATTGTTCTTTAAAAGTATTTTATCTTGAGTTATCTTTTTAGCTTGTGTGTCAACAAATGGATTGAAATTAATTTTGTATAGATCGCTTATACTTTTATGTTATAATATTATGATTGTGTAAATAAACCATTTATTATATTTTTTACTCGATTCTAATTTATGAGTGAAGAGTTTCAATTATAATTTTTTTACAACTTGAAAATTATTAACACGTTACAAAAATAAAAAGCTTCTTTTTAAGATTTGTAAGTGCAATATATTGTTACTGTTTGTGTAATTTCTTATTTATAAATTCTCCTATTTTTCGTTTTTTTTTTTCAAAAAAAATATTAACGGACATTATTATTTCTAATAAAGTTTATTTTTTGTGAGTTATTAATCAAAAATTATTTTTTTTTTGCAAAAGTTTCCTTAAACCAACATTTAAAAGAATTATTTCAATTAAAAAATAGTTTTATTATTATAAATTAAACCAAATTCCTCTTTTTTTACTGATTATTAAATAAAGTTTAATCGTACTTAATAGCGCAAATGTTAAATCTCCAAGCATAGTATTTTTGTACACATATTAATTGTCAAAGTCTATACAAGTCTCCTTCTGAGAGTTACTTTTATATTATTAATTAATTAAAATGTGTAAAGGAAGTAACTGACAAGAAAAATGTATCTAAATAAGAATATTTTCAAATAATTTAAAAACAATTGAAATAGTTTATATTAAATTCGCAATAAGTATTCTAGTTTTTGTTTTGTCATAGGTTCCCAACCTTTTTTGAACTGCTTTCCCCCTTTTCTAGTAAATATTTCGACATCTTTACCTGTATTATATATATGAGATATTTCGTGTGACATTGGACGAGATGTGAAAAGTTTTAATTTAAGGTATCCGACTACCCTAAAACTGTGAATTTTGCCAAAAATTGACAATTTTTTTATGGTTTTATTTTATGGGCCATCTTATTAGTTTTATAAAAATACCAAGTTTATCATTTTCCGTTCACTAGAACAAAAACTACAAGTGTTTTAGTAAAAGCAATGCCACTACTTTAAGCAAGATATGTCATACTTTAAAACGCGTTTTACTCGAAATGTGATTTTTTGAAAATACTCAAACGGAGTCAGCGATTGCTAAAAAAGTTTTCAACATAATTAACTGCCGCCCATCCGGTAAAGTGGTCAGTGAAGCTGACTGCGGTGCCCTAGGGACTGGGTTCGAATCCCGGAGAAGGCATGGATGTTTGTGTTGTAATCCTTTCTTCTGTCTGTGTTGTATACCCCCGTGTTATACATTGCGTGGTGCACGGGGTTTATAAATGTTAAACCAAAAAAAAAAAAAAAAAACATAATTAACTGTATGAAATTTTTTCTGTAAGTTCTGTATAACAGTAGAATTGTTTTAACCTTCAGATTTATCAATCACTGTTTCATTACAAAATTTACAGTCCCTTATGTGAATATAATCACTGTCTTTTTAAGCATTTTCATATAGTAAACGAGATAAAGTGCTCTAGTTTTTGTAAGAAAGAAAATACCTCTTATCCTGGAGGTCATTTCAAAATTGAGTAATATAGCAACATATTAGATTGAAAAAAATTGAAAATTTGTTCATAAACCTTTGGTGTAGAATGGGCCGCGTTTATGCTATTTTTTGTCATTTTTTACCTATTTTTTCCCATTTTAGTAAAAATAATTTCTTTTATTTTCTTAATTTCAGCACATTTTTCTTAAAATGCACTAAACAAATCTAAAAATAACAAAAAAAAAAAAAAAAAATCCCCATATCTCCTTTTTTTTAAAAAAAAAAGCTGTCGCAACCAGTCGGATACCTTAATATCTAAAATTTACTATATCATTCAATTTAATGTAGGTCTGAATGTAATGTAATCTAAGTTTTTCATCCACTTCCCGAACTACGGAAATATGTGAATTTTCGCACACGTGATAAAAAGGATTTAAACACATACAATCAACATTAACCAGTATTAAAGTTTACTTTTATTAGTACATAATCAGAGTGTTTTTGTAGTCTTTTCTGGCTATATTTGGCCCGTGGGTAGCCTAGTGGTTAGAGCATCGGACTCCTGACCGGAAGGCCTGGGTTCGATGCCCGACGCCACCATATACTCGTCGAGTACAAACGGAGAACATGCCCTTTAAATCAGTGGGTCCGAAGGGTGTCGCCATCTATCGTGTTATGTGAGCAAAATCGTACTGTCAGCTTCTTGGGGCTCAAAACTTTAGCTAACGACAGGCGTAAAATTCTAGCTCTTAGCCGCGATGAATTTCGTGGACCTTGATTTGATGTTACTGTCGATCAAGCGGCATAAGCAACAACAACAGACTATATTTGGTTAATCTCCCCACGCCCCTCCGTGCCATTTCAATGCCCCCAAATTTTCTCTGGGTCTTTTACTGCGCCCAGAGAGCTTCAAACGCCCACAAGGAGGCGTTATCGCCCACGTTAAGAGCCTATGTTGTTGTAGATGAAGATTCCTAACCTCTTCTCAATAATAAACAAATTAACATTTTATTCCTTCCCACATAATTTTTGAAATTTCTTTGCAAGTATTCAAAAAGGGGCAAGATTTCAAAAGCTTACGGTTTCGTCAACGATTTTTTTTAATTTCTTTTTTAATGGTTCAGCATATTAGTCTATAGTTTACATATGCATCTCTTTGTTTTGTGACATTATAAAATTGTGTATGCGTTTAACTTAAAAATATCAAGCATTTACAACCTTTTAAACTGAAAAAGAAAGATCACAGCAAAGTACGGGTATGATTCCCTGTGAACAAGGTGTGTTATATGTGGGTAAAGTTTTAGAGTGCTATCAACTCATTTGCTCTAGTTGACAATAGGTATTTAATGCTTGGTGCCTTTGGGTGTATTTGTACCTGAATAATAGAAAAACATCAGTATACACCAGGGGTGGGTAGACTTTTACATGACACGGTCTACTTCTAATTTTTCAAGGTGTTGCGGTCCGCTCTGTGTCGTAAGTGGATAAGCAAAAAAAAAAAAAGAGCTGAACAATATTAATATTATATATAACAATAATAAATACAGAATATGTACTTACCTATATAACTAAAATAAAAAAAATCTTGCACTTATATAACTTCATTTTAAGTAAAACACAAAATACAAACATAATAATTATACCCACAAATTTAATATTGAATAATGCATATCATCAAACAATTTAAATACATCAAAAAAATAAATCATTTTCATTTAAAGTTGGTTCTCGTAGTTAAAGTCTCAGCAAAAGACTTAATCTGCATACTATCCGTACCAATCTTGAATATCTCGGTATATAATTACTAACTGTTAATCTTGCAATAAATTCTGTGGTCGATGTGAAACGGGAAGGATACGTTGTTTTAGTTATATCTAACGTTGAAAATGTAGATTCACACAGGTAGGTAGAGGGAAAGAACGATGTTAAATGAATTGCAGCTTTTTTGAATAAGGATACTGTACTTCGTCCATTACATTCTAAAAGTTATTCTTTTAAAATAGCGTCCTTTTGAAGAAGAAAAATTTTGTGTGTTTCAAGAAACATAAAGAGAATATTTAAAATATTTCTCTTTCCACTAATTTGCTTTGCCGAGCTTGTCTTGTAGTGTGTTAGCAATCACGACTTTAGACACCGTACCTCTAGAAACCTCTAAAAACTGGGATGTTTCGGTCACACTTGCTCCAGCTAGACGGCTGCCTCAATTTGACCTCTTTGAAAATCTGAGAGATCCAACATTTTATGATTTTGAAAAAAATCCAAGCCTTACAGAGGTCCAATAAAACTAACGAATAATACCAGAATATATACATTTCTATTTATAAAAAAATCTGGTATCTATTATTATACTTTAATGATTACAAAGTTTATTCAAAAATGTCGCTTTTATTCATGGGTGTTTCCAGTATTTTGATAACCACCCGTGTTTCTTTTAGTATGCACGTCTAAGACTTTATGTGAAGGCGGTCACCTCAAAATGTCTTGGAGGTCCACCGGTCGATCGCGATCGACTTAATGCCCACCCCGGGTATACACAGTATCCTCTCTCCCTCTAAAAGAACTCCCAATTAGAAAAAAATCGCAATTCTTTTTCACGGCTGGATAAAATTGATACCACTGTTAACAAACTAAAGGGAACTAAAATATGAACGTGACAGATTTTTTAATTAACGCGATAAATACTGCTAATTAACTTTAAAAGTAATTTTCTCATTATAAAATTAGATTATGCTTTACCAAAATTAAACAGGTGAATGCTCTATGTTGACTATATGTATGTGCCACAATTGCTTCTGTTTCTATTTAGTTTTCAAGAATGTAATATAGTTGTTACTAATCTTAAATATATAAACACACAGTTAATTATAGTCCGTGTCGCTTTTCTTAAAACAAATAAAAAAGAATTGATTAGTTTTAATCTTTCAACACAAAACTTCTAATTTTAACAGAAGTGTTACTCTATACTGTGTATATAGAAAAGTATTTATTCTTGTGTATGCAAGATAGTATTATTTAAATTATTCAATTTGTGAATAATTTGAAATGTAATAAATATGCATTGATGGTTTTATGCGATATAGAACAACAAAGACTATTATCCTCACAGAAATGTGCATTTCTGTCTAAATAATTTTGTCTTAGCTTCTCACCACCATTTCAAATTTCAGTCAAATCTAGTTATTACTTCAATATATTTAAATTAACATTTAATTTATTACGATATTTTAAGGAAATTATTAATTCACAATATATTTCATGAATTTTTAAAATTCCGTTTTCATCTTCTAGTAAAACACCTAATTTTAATTTTGTTTAAATTTTTTAAATATTTTAGCCGTATTTTATTTTTGATGTAGCATAAGGTATTTTCTGAATTAGTTTTGTTAGCTCAAAAGTGAAAGATTACGTGATATTTTTTTTATTTTTGAACCTTGTGTAACAACCAGTAATTAAAAATTATAAACTAGTACACAATCCCTTAATGCTTCAGAATCTTATATTCAGAACCTAAATATTTTTAGAGTAAGAAACTAATTAATTAGGAAATCGATTTATTTAAACATTTCTCAAGTGTTTTGATTCTATTTATAATAGTCAAATGTTTGAAACATTTATTTAGCACAACGAGATCCATTTTTATAAGCTCCCATAATTAAGAAACTTACTAGTAGAAGCGTACAGATTTTAAAAAGGCTCAAGATATGAAAAATAACTTATGCGTATCCAGAATGAAAATATATCACTAGAAATTAATTTAAGGTATTCGACTACCTAAAATTGTGAATTTTGGCAACAATTGACAAATTATTTTATGATGTTATTTTATAGGTCATCTTATTAGCCTTATAAAAAGTTTATTATTTTCCGTTCTCAAGAACAAAAATTACAAGTGTTTTAGTAAAAGCAGATCCATTAATTTAACAAGATCTCATATTTTAAAGCGCGTTTTACTCGAAATGTGTTTTTTTAAATGCTCAAACGGGGCCAGCGATTGTTCAAAAAGTTTTGAAAATAATTAACCGAAAGTTTTTATGTATGTTCTGTATAATAGTAAAAGTGTTTTAACTTTCAGATTTATCAACCGCTGTTTTATTGCAAATTTTACAGTCTCTTATGTTAATATAATCACTGTTTTTTTAAGCAATTTCATATATAACTAAGGTAAAGTGCTCTAGTTTTTGTAAAAATTAAAATATCTCTTATCCTGAAGGTCATTTAAAAAATGAATGGCAAAGCAACCCATCAAAATAGAGAAATTGAAAATTTGCTCATAAACTTTTGGTACGGAATGTGCAGCATTTATGTTACTTTTGGCAAATTTTAACCCATTTCCCCCATTTTTTAGTAATAATAATTTCTTTTTTTTTAAAAAAAATTTAGCAAATTTTTCTTAAAATGTACTGAACAAATCCAAAAACCACCAAAAAATCCCCATATTTCCATTTAAAAAAAAAAGAAAAAAAGAAAACATGTCGCAAGTAGTCGGATACCTTAAGTACGTCTATTAAATTAACAAGCGCGCTCTTTAATATCATAATTTTGTTACCTTTGACCCGTTAAAAGTGATATCAGTCTTGCCCAAGTTGAAATGAGAACTGCGAAGTTTATTATTAACATTCCATTTTTCTATGACTGCATCCACGACACCTGTTATTTACTGCTGTACATATGTATTATTGTTGAACAGGGTCGAAGATCTGTACAATTTCTTACAACAGTGGATACCCCACCTGTACGGCGATGTGGATGATGTGGATCCGGATGAGGCTGGATTCATACCTATAGATGACTCCTTACCGGACGAAGAAGAGGAGGAAGAGGAGGAGGCAGAAGAAGACCAAGGGGAAGAGAAAGAGGCGCCAAGATCCTTCCTGAAACTAGTGGAAGAGCACTTCGGTTTCAAGAGCATAAGCCCGGGAGACTGGGAGGTGAGGTTCTTTCTTAAAGTATTCGATTTTGGTACTTCAGCCGCAGAAGCTTTTCAAGTATTAAAAAAGGGGAAAGATAAAAAATTATACTGACCAGTTTTGGAGTTACCTTCAAAACTATAATTTGTTCTTAAGCTGAGATGAAGGGATTGGGAAAAAATTATGAGTAATATCCACTACTGAAATAATTCTAATTCTTGTAGTATTTGAGGAAAATATCGATATACTCAAGTAAACTTTCATTTTTTCAGGAAGAATTCAAATGAATTAAAGTAATTATTGAATAGAGATTATATCAAAATATGGTTTCGTTCTTTTTTATAGCTTTCTTCTATTTTAAAGGCAAGCATTAATTTTTTTAATAAATTATTTTTGTGAAACTAACTTGTTTCTTAATGAATTAAATTGTTTTATCAACGTTGTACTTAGAAGCAACGCGAGGGGCAATTGGCAAAAAGTCTCTTTAATTTGATTGTCAAGTTATAAAGATGACATCTGAATTCATCAGTCCCTGTGAACGGTGGTATTTAGAAGCGTCAGGATTTCAAGCTTATAGACATAAACAGTTGCGCACACAGGAATTTTTCAAAGGGTCCAGGGTCGAAAGTCCACTGTTCTCGTACCATGCTTCAATACGCAGCCCAACATATTCTTTTAATTTTGTCGATTTTCAGGAACAAAAAACAGTAAAAAACTAATTAGTAAACAAATAATTAGCATTAATTAATAAAACTAATTATAAAAAAAACAGATACTTGATTAATTTTTACGTACTATATACATAGAATTATAACCATTCGAAAAAAAATCAAGGGCTTTGGGGGGGGGGGCTTGTGTGCGCCACAGTAATACTAATCACGTGTTAATGATCCTGACCATTCGAGGCTATTGAGGTCGCAGTTTCTCCTTACAAATTAATTGAACAAAATATTTTCTTGACATTGAGCTGATAGCTAATTTTAAAATAGAAGATGTATTCCAATGAGCGTTTTGATAAATCTGTTATTAAAAGCAATGACATTTGCGGAAAATATAATGTAGATCAATACATAAGAAAGAAGTTACTGGTTTATTCCAACTTTATATATCACAAATCATAAATTAAGTACTGAAAAAATATTTCAGAAAACACAATTGGGGAAGGGGGTGATTTAAATGCTCGTTAACGTCATTAACATTACACTTCGAAGCTACACGAGAACTATTGGTGATGGACCTCGTAATTTGTATCGCGATTAAGTGACAAAGATGACCACTGGGCTTCTATCCTAATCTCCAAACTTCCACACTGCGCCAACGGGAAGATTTTGGGCCTCTACAGATTTAACATTCATCAGACTCTCTGCATGATGGGTCTTCAGGGGAATTAGGATAACGTTGACGCAACGAGATCACAACCATATTTATATGATTCAGTTTTGAATTTTTCCTATTCATAAGAAGAAAATCTGACAATTTTCCCATTGCTCTGGCCTTAAATTATCTCCTAAAACCATCTTCATAGCTTATAATAGTAACAGCTATTTCCTTTCACTTAAACACACAATTATAAAATTTCGAATATGAGAGTTTGTTAGGGTTTGTCCGGTACATGTAATGAAAGGAATTTATTTCCAAAACATTTATCTTTTAAAAATTACTAAAGCTAAAAAACAAACATCTCCCACTGATGCACATAATATTCTTCTCGGGATTCCTCCTATTCATATTATTCTTTCATTCATCTTTTTTAAATTCCAAATTTGGAACAACAGGCAAGATATCTTTCCAGGCTTCATCCCTAACTCTAAATTAGATTCTTACATTTTTCTCCGCACACTCTCCCATGAACTTAGGTCCTTCTCTTTTAACATTTACAAAGTCCTGTCGGAGAGGGAAATTTACATTGACAGTTCAGAAATATACAGGAAATTAGACCGGATAAACAGGAAATTTACTGACAGCATTCCAAGGTCTGGTTTCTCGATGTGTTTTCTGCCGGGACTCTATCTTTAAATTCAAACTTTTAAAGGTTAATAATTATAATACTAAATCTCAGTTTTTTTCTATTGGTGTCTCTATTTGGTAGGCAGCTCATCACAATATCGAAGTTTATATTTATACTGACAGCTTCTTCTATATCTTATGACACAATAATCTTACAAATAAGTCTATTTTAACTCCATTAAACACAAGCTTTTTCACCTCCATTAGTGATTTCGCTAACTTTGGAGCCAAAAAACTATTCTTGAGAGTGCTGTTCTAGCTTCTTGCTCTTATGTAAATAATTTATTTCGAAAATTTTATCTACGACACTTGAATTTCCTGCTGGAATAATTGTTAAATGGCCCAAAAGGTCCAACTATTTATTGGAAAACCGATATTAATCCCCTCCCTCCTTAGAATTCCAGGCAACTTATCTTTCCTTACTGATAATGGCCGTTTACCTTCAAAGTTTCAAGTTGCTTTCCACTCCTAATTGTTTATGTGGTTCTCCCGGAGACACCGATCACTTTGTTTTTCACTGCCCCCTACTGCCAAATTTCATCTTGTAAAACCTACACAGGAAGCAATTCCTTCCTGGTTATATTCTATTTTTCACAACAACATGATTCGTAAAAGTTCTATTTCCTTATTCAATCTATTTGTGATAGACTGATGTAATTTTGTCTCTCCGTCTCTGATCCTTTTGCAGGGTTTTTATTTAATGTTGTGTTTTCTTGTTTATGCGTCTTTTTTATTGTTTCCTGTCGGTCTCAGAGGATCGGTTAGTAGCTCTAAACCCTCTAGGTATAACTTCGATTCTCCGGAGTAAATAAATAAAAACAAGTATAACTTCGCACTGTAAAACAACTTGCAGACTATTAAAGATAGACCTCATAATTTTGAATGGCGGTCAAGTGACAGGGGTGACACTTGGGCTGGCATCTCGTTTCTCAAACTTCCACTCAACGCTAACGTGAGCTTTTGATATTCAGCATTAACATGCATATCAACCCTTCTTACACGTCGAACAATTATAATACATAGATCTTTAATTATTCACTTAATTATTTTCTCCAAAGAAATTTAAGGAAAGGGGGTACCAGCTCAGGTGCCGTCCTCGAATAGGGCTCGAAATTACGAATTCCGTTGCCAATAGCTCTCTTGCAGCTTTATAGTGCGACATTATTAGAACTCTCGCTCACTCACTGCAAAGTATTTTTAATCAATTTTTATTATTCATCTATGGTTCAAAATTTGAAGTCTATCTATGATAATCTCTGCATACCTTTAGTGTGATTTTAATTCTAATCATAATAGCTACACATTGCAAAGTCAATTATGAGGAGGTTAATTTTATTGAATTTTTTTTAGATAGATCTTGTCCAACACTCTGCAGTGTATTAATAAAGTACACCATGTAAATAATTTCTACAAATATGTATTTATTTGTGAATTAGAGACAGGATGAGCGAAATGTATGCATTAATTGAATAAAATAGACGTCGTCAAAAAAAAATGGCTAGGAATTCCCAGAACTGCGTTCTTTGTATAAGGGTTGCCCAAATGAGAAAAGTGGACATATGCGATTGCATCAAAATTAGTATAGCTATAGCACAGCCACAAAATAGGGACATGAAAGATCGTAGGAAGTGCACACCACATACTATGTTTAACTGTGAACCTGTTAGTGGAAGAGGAAGTTAATCGAAAGTAAAGTCGTGCCGTATAAGGATGCGTCCAGATAGGAACAACATGCGTTTTCTGATTGTAGGATTTGAGTTTAATGAGGATATCTATTGACGAATAGTGGCAGACTATGGTGATCACTTTTTAGGTCGAACGTCTTCGAACAGTTGGTGTAAAAGCTTTCAAGTAGGGCAACAAACGACACTGAATCTCCATGGCAATGTCCACCTACACGTTTCCCGTGAAATCAAGGAAACTTTAAGAAAAGCTGTTGGGAAATGTTAGAGCACCCACCATACCATTTGGATTTGTCACCATGTAACTTCTAGCCTTTAGAGCACTTAAGCTGAATTACGTTTCTATTTGGACAATGAAGTGAAGAAAGCTGGACAAGACTTCTTCAAGAATTAACCACATTCTTTCTCGAGTGAAGACATAGACTTGCTGCCGAAACAATGTGACCTGTGTTACAACACCTAGAGTATTTTCTTTTGTTTTCCGATAAAATATTTATTTTTATTGAACTTTTCCATTTTTAATTTGGGCAATTTTTATATTCACCAATGTCACTGAAGTCCCCGTAGAAATTTGCCTATCACCGTTTTAATTTGAAGCAACATGAAGGCTATTGGTGACAGATTTTGGAATTTTAAACCTAGAAATGAGGAAAGGAGGAGTGATGAAGAAAACCTGATGTATCATTGTACTATCCAGACTTTTCCCACTGCGACCACGTGAAGATTTTGTTCTTCGATAGACTTAAATGCATCAACTTCGTTACTACTCCGAACTACTCAACTCCGGACCTACCACTCGACAGAATACAACGCTTATCACTTGCTTGTAAACACTTGGATTCTATAGCCCTCCCTCCCCATTAACGAGATAAAAAATAATTCATGCAGTTATCTCTCTCTCTCTCTAAACAAGATCCCTGAAAAACATTTTAAAGCAGCAGAATTTTCGGATTTGACAACATTCATTACTTTAAAAACACCGGAAAATCCATTTGTCTGGCAAATAATGTTTGCTCAAGAAAACACCTGTAACCAAAAAATAAAGATGGAAGTTTATGGGTTCACAGCTTTCAAAATTTTCTCTCTCCATCAATTTAAGAGAGAAGGCACCTACGAAAGAAACAATCTGTCGTCCCAGACTTAACCGACTGATTATAGAGCCGCGCATCGTCTTTGATCCATGCTTCCTGATTCCCGCGTAGAACGATGTGATTTATGGCCCTCGTCACAGAATGTAATGTCCACCCTCCATCTATCCGGTCACATTCTCAACGTATGTAAACCCGTTAACATTTTCTTGCACTCTTCACATCTACAGCGAGGGTCATAAATCAAACCCTTTCTATATCGATCCGAACGCCGAGGGGAGGATTCGGATGAAAATATGGCTTTTTATTGTGCACGTGTAAATGAATCATACTGTCTCTTCGTATCCGCCAACTCGATAAAGGTGCGCGCAATTTTTAAGGTTTTGTACTCATATTTATGATTTTTTAATTTAGAGCTTTAAGTTGATAGGAGACAGATTAAATCAGCCATACTGAACTTGCGACCTACTGGGCCTTTTTAAGTAGCCCGGTCATGGCCCATTGCTCTGAGAAATTCATTTATTTATGAAAATTTGGTGGGAAGTTCTTTGTTGAAATAGCAAATATATCAATTTTGCTTTTTTGCGGTTGATGTCGTATGGGTACGAACTGATATTTTTTCCCCTTATGATTAGTGATAATAGACAACAGTGCAGTAGCGACCATTTTATGAGTGGAACTAATTTTTAACTATCTTTCATATATTGCGAACGAAAAATATTCGAAGTAATTAGATTGTTTCAAGAAGATTGGGAAGTTGACTATCTTGTAGTGAAAAACAAGCATGAGGTTTAGTAATTATTTGATTGTTACGGTGTATTTAAAAAATAACAATAAACATGAATCGTTCAATGGCACATTTCCTCGAAGATCTATTTCAAGAGATGATAAATAGGCTTTCCTTGAATAATCTTTACAACAACAAAAAAGTGTTTTGTTAGTGGTATTGTCACAGCGGTAACAAAGGCACTCTATGAAACTTGTTATATCATTGGTAATCATGTGAAACCGTTTACTAATGCAGAAATTGTGAAAGAGCGATTCTTAAATGCTTCCAATTTAGAAAAATCCATTGACAAAAATAAAAAATATAAAATATAATAACTAAAAAAAGCAAAATGGAAGTTTGAATAGTTTGATCAATTTCCACATTATAAATTTTCCATGTTATCTTGGTCTCAAAGCCTTTCCCCCTCCCCCATTAGTCCTCATGTTGCGGCCCGCGTGAAATAGCTAATATGTGTATGTGGCATGGCAGAAAAAAAGGTTGAGTACCCCTGGTTTAAATGAGCTAGAGCAGTGGTTTCAAAGATTGTCGACTCACGGAACCCTTAAGGTGTTTTCAGGGAACAGCATTTCACACACACTTGGAAGAATGAATCTTAAAATAATATTTAAATTAGATCAACATGGTGTAGGCACTTTAAGACAACGAAGAGTACTAGATTTATATTAAAATGTTTTAACATGTAAATTAATTAGTAACATTTTTAGTGTATTTTACTCATTAGTTCCTGCTTCATGTGTCATCTACCCTTACACTACATTTAGAAATTGAGATGTATTTGCATTTGTTTTTACTCAAACTGTCGAAGTCTAGGTCTATTGAAGCTATCTGCAGTTGCATTTAATAATTAAAAGTTAAAATGTGTCTCATAATTTTGTTCATGTTACCATGCACGCCGAGAAAGTCTTTTAACTTAAGTTCATTGTTCAAAATGGCAATAAAATGTTTATATCTGTGTCAGAAATTTCTGTGTATTCTGCAAATTCCAACCTAAAGTTTATGAGCTATTCCTGCTTAAATTAAGTTTTCAAAGTCCAATCTGTTGATAAGTTGTCCCCCCCCCCTTTTCATTTGCAAGCCTTTTGATTTATCCATTCGTGCTTGGTTTTCTTCTCTGGGAAATATTATTTTACAGGTGTTAGGTGTTTTTTTGAAAACATTGTCTTGTAAGATAGCTTTTTTTGTGCAAATAGAAAAAAAGGGCTATATTGAATAATTTTTATATACATAACACTGTCTTTAACTCTATTCATCTTAGTTTTATAAAACATTGCACTAAAGAGTATAAAATTATTCTGCGGAACCAGGATCGTAAAAAGAAAAAAAAAACTGTGTGTGTCGGATCCGACGTATGAATGGAGTTTACTCCTTTAGTACGGATGTCTTTTATTAAATGGTAGGCAAAGCAAGGTAAATGAAGGGACCTTATATAATATTGAATGTATACATCCATTTTTTTTATTCTATTTACATTTTTCATAATGATTCGGTAAAATTATATAAATATATATACAGGGTGTCTGGGCTAAAAGTATCCAAAAGTAATGGCTTATAAAAACAGAACTACCCATCAAAATGTAATAAACTGTTCATCCATGGATTGGAAAACTCTCCGAGATATTTTGGGTCTAGTCCGATCCGCCGCACGTGCGCGCGTTATTCAGCAATCGCAGACGATAAACTTTTGACACTGACTTTTTTCATTAGTAAAGATGTGGACGCGATAGTAAAAGATGCAGTGCGAACTTTAGTTAACGGAATTTCAATCAGTCACTCGTGTACAGCGACGTGTTCGAACAGAATGGAATGAATGTCATTACTGGCTTGCCTGATAGACTTATCAGGACTCCTACAAAATGAACCACACACAAGATCAACAGTATCTTCTATCACGAAAACTTAAGGATACTTGCCAATTTGAGATTCCAAAGTTCCCATGTCTTTTAAAGTTCTTTTCCATTGGTGGATAGATTTTGATGTCGGGGGGGGGGGTCGACATTCTATTTATTTGTAATAAAAGTTGTAGGAAATTACTAAAAGGATAGTCTGTTCAGAGCCGAATTTATTTTAAATTTATTTATTCCTCCTTGTGGAACTTAGGACCTGCGTTGAGAAACATGATTTTACTTATTTTTGGTCGTACAAGCTGCACAGAGAACACGAACTATGTTTTACATACACATTTATAGTTTTCTTTTCGAATTTTTATTTTGACTCGTGAAATACCAAGGTTCAGTAGAACATAGTTTGAAGACCATTGAACTAAAGGAATAAATCAAATTTAATTTCTCTGTCTTGATCAGTTTATTTCTTCAACACTGAATTACGAGCATTAGGTTTAAGAACACCCTAAAAAGTCTCATTTGGCTAAAATGAAAAAGTTACTAGTACATTAACAACATCTGATTATTTATTAAACATATTCCGGTTGCCTATTCTTACCCTGCATAAGGTCCACTCTGAGCCAATACTAGAAAAATAATTAATCTTGTCTAAATAACAACACGTTAAAAATTATGACAGCAGCACAGTTTTTGTTTGAATTAATCCGGAAAAGAAATTGTTGATTATACTATGCTCTTTTTTCACTATGCCGGCTGGTGGCGTTGTTGGTTCGTCGCTGGCCTTCTGCATCCAAGGTTGCGGGTTCGACCTCGGCCCATGTCGGTGGATTTTCATGATGCAGAAAATCAACAGCTGCCATGTCGTATGATTATACGGCATGTAAACGCTCCCTATGGTGTCTGTTTGCCTTGGGTGCTCTTGGCAAAATTAAATCCTAGTACAGGTTCGCATCGTCAGAGCTCAGGTGCCTCCATCTGTGGAGGAAACTAAGCGTCAAAATTACCCGCGGGACCGCACTAAAAAGAGATACCAGCTCCCGGAGGATGTGCTAGGTCTGAAATGGTAAAACACCAATACGGAGCCCATTAGAAATAAAAAAACCTTTTTAATTGCTGCCATTTATAATGTCAACAATGTTTACGTTTGAAAAATTTGGTTATGTGAGTAGTTGAAATTTTGCATTAAAGCAATCAAATCAAAGAAATTGGATTCGGAGGGATATTAGTTTATAAAGATCCCTTGACTGATATTTATTATTTCCTGTTAGACGTCGGAAAGTTGTAAACAGACGGATGCGTGTGGCTTAAGTGTAAATTATTTTTCCAATTCCTTCTATGTTAGCCCACACACACTCCATATATATATATATGTAAGGATAATTAAATTAAATCTAAAATTAACTCCCTAGTCCACTTCTAACTTTTATTTTCCCGTTACATATCTTCAAGTATTAAATTTATTACCCAGTTCGGGAATGGAGAACATATGGCTTTAAAGATCTTTGTCGCTCGTACCATTAATTTTTATTACCTAGTATTTCAACTATACCTCTTCAATAAGGAATGTACTTGAACAGACATCTGGCTCTTGAGAAGCCGGGGACACTTGAGTTTTAACACGTGTCCGTCTCTCTCTCTCTCTCTTTCAAACATATTACAAAATGATCTCATGCAATAAAGACGGTTAAAATAAAATGTCTTGATGTTCACTCGAAACACACACACACACACACTTCTTGTTCTCATATTTTCAATCGTTAATAAAACACTTTTTATTCATCCACTCAAGCTCAAATACATTTTTTTAAATATGTAGTGGATGACACATGATGTTAATACAGTTTTTCAAATATTAATTCAATAATTAAATTTATAATTAATAAATAGCAACAAAAATAATAGTTCACCATATATAAGAAGGAAAATCGCTTGTTGTTTCAATGTAGGACAATGGATAGCGAGTTGGACTTCTAATCCAAAGGTTCGAATCCAACCTAGAATGGCCTAATCTCTATAATATTTTATTGTAATAATTAAATTTAATTAATGAATAAAAATAGTTACAAACAAAAAAATATTCAAACACCATATATAGAAAGAAAAATGGAAAATTTGAAGGAAAAAAATCTCTTTCTATTTTGCCACTTAATATTGTGATTCTGTCATATGTATATACATATTTATATTAATTGTAACTATTTAATAAAAAGTAACTAAATTAAAATTTACCTTTGTTGACCTAAGTAGGAATTGACTTAATTTTTTTTTACATTGCAATTTTCGGAATTACCCTCTCTCTCTCTCTTGTAGAGTAAAATCTTACTGTACAATTTCCTCATGTCGATACACATAGATCTGTAAACAGTTCAATTTGCAAACGAATATTTTCGGAGAGAGGGGGTGAGTTTGTTGTTAAACTCTGAGGCAACATAAGACTAATAAAAATGGGCCTTAATTTTGAACCGCAGCGGTTGTGGGACGAGGACGGCACCTGAGTTGGCACCCTCTCATTGAACCTCAGTGAGTGATAGAGGGAGAATTATATTTACGTCGCATAAAAAGCTGCACGAGGACTATAGCTACGAACCTCGTAATTTTGAACCATGGAAAGTGGCGAGGACGACACCTGAGCTGGCACCCCTTCTCCTAGCTTCCGCACTACACCAACGGAAAGACATTTGTGCTTCGACATATTAAACGTGCATCGGTCTCCTCTGCATGGTGGGTCTTCAGTGGTACAAGGGCGAACTAATGACATGCCTGCCACGAGTCTGAGACCTTGACTACTAGGCTCCGCGGCCACCTAACTGAGCTTGAACACCACGTCAACGAGAGAGCCTTGAGCTTCTCGTTGACACGAGCTTCTACACGAGAGCGGTTTTCATCAAGACTCGAACCCGTGACTCTACAATGCTGGCCTTGAATTTGTGACCACTACCACTAGGTTTCCGATGCTTCACTAATATCTTTGGAGAGATTGAAACTTTAATAACCTGAAGTGATTAATAGGCTACTACGTTTCCCTGTATAGTTGTTCCAATTAGTTATAACTAAAAAAAAAGTTTAATAAACTCTTGAAAAAAGAAGGGCTTTCAAATGTTGATCGAATAGTGTGTTTTTCTGAGAACTGATATTGCCTGGACATTGGCGACTTCCAACACAACTTAAATTGCAATCACTCAATCAGTCAAATTGGTTAGTAGTTTGAACATTAAGAGGAGAGGATAAAACTCACTTTAAATGCGCGTTTTAATATAAAAAAAAACTATTTTAAAGAAATTTTTAATATTTTTTTTACAAAGATAAGGCTAATACACGTAAGTATGGGAAATTATTAAGATTGTATAAAAATATTTTTTTTCCAACTTGAAGTTTTGTATTCTGGTAAAAGAAATGAGTTACTATTCTCTGGTGCTTTGTCGTTGGCGTAGTAAGGAAATTTGGAGAGTGGGATAACAGCTCATGGGTTCGTCCCGTACAAAGAGTGATTTTGCATAGAGTTGTTAAAAATTACGATTTTGGACAGAAAAAATAACTAATGGTTTTTCTGAAAGTAATCGATGTTGTTGTTTGGAATCAAATTTCGTACATTAATAATTTTAAATTTTTATATGAAATTTATATATCTTTACAAATTTCTTCAATTTTCATCAGAGATTGTGGTATTTTTTATCTTTAAAGTTCTTTGGATTAAAAATATTGAGCACTTACATATATATATATATGTATATATTAGCGTCACCGTAGCAAAATTGGTGCCACGCGAATCGCGCCCTGATATCGAAACAACAAAAAGATTCTAATGTGTTTAATTTGAAAAAAAAAGTCAGATTCTTTTGGAAAATGGCGCGATTCTCGTGGCTCTAATTTGGCTGCGGTGACGCTAATACGCAAGTACCCAATTTTTTAAAAAAATTATTGAAGTTAATTTTATGAAGCATGAGGAATTCTTATTTTAGTTGATGCAATGAAGAGATATATTAAAGAACTACTATTAGTGTTCTTTTATTTTCTTTTAATTCTTGAATTTTCTTCCTTCAAATGTATTTAATTTATAAAACAAAAGACAAAAAACATTTTAAATCGCACTCCATTGATTGAAAACTTTAAAGTCAGAAAAATTATAGTTTTTTGATTATTGTAGCTATTGGGAAAAGTATTTTAAGTTATATATACAATGAAGGGTTATGTACACACATCATGAAATTGAAGCTTTTTCCTTCAAAGTTTCTTCATTGTCTATTATGAAATATACTTATAATCAGAATCCCTTATATTTTAATCCAAGAAATGTAAAATCTTACGAGAGCATAAAATGAATTTAGATAATATTTAAAGCTAAAATTCATTAAAAATGTACACTAAAGGTAATAAAATAATTGAGATAAATGTTTTATATTTTTGCTTCTTCACAGACAAAAAAAATTACATAATTTTTCATTTTGCAATTCATTTATATTGATCATTTTTAAAAATTGCAACATGTTTCCCATGCACCTGCATCAAGAAATGCTAAATCACATTTGATGTATAAATACTTTTGAAGGTTTCTGTCACGACAAAATATGGTAAGGTAGTTTTTTAAATTTTTTTTATAAGAAATACAAATTTAAACTTCTCTGTTATAAATTATTTGAATAGCACGAGGAATAAAATAAAGTGATAATATTTTAAACGCACCATCTATACAAGTTCAGGATTAGTTTTCAAATGATTTAACTTCAATTAGTCCTTGTCATATAAGCATATAGCAACGGATTAATTAGTTTTGTCCGAAAAAATCACCGTTAATTGCTGTGTTCGATGTTACATATGATTTCGGAAACGTTAAAGGTAAGACTGCAGTATTTCATTGAAAGTTTTTTTTTTATAATTTTTATATTATAAACAGTTTTTTGCTTACGAGGTTATCATTCGTAAATCTCTTAAAGATATTACATTTTTGATTGAATCCATTATGAAATAGGTAGATGTATATTATTGGTCATTTGACACGAGTAATATTGAGACTAAGAAAACTGAAACTAGCTTAGAAACATTTAAAACGGTGTTGGGTAAATCATTGAACATTTAATTGGTGAATGAGCATGCTCTGTTTATTAGATTTTGTATCCAACTGGCGATTTTTTAATTTGACTTTCAAAGAGTCTGTTTCCAGTATTCTGAAATGTACTGCATTCAGAAACCTCTTAAACTCGGCGATAAATAAGACTATAGATTAAAAAAGTATCAAACATATTGTAAAACTTAAATGAATATGCAAATACAATCTTTTTTATTGAAATTAATGATTATCTAAATGATGGCTAAAGTGAATTACCCACTTCTCGCCAAATTTGGCTACAATACCTCATAAGTATTGATAGTATGGCGATCTTTTTCTTTTCAAGTCTCCAAAATCGACAGCCCACACTTGATAAACAATTTGTACTACAAAGGAAGGTACTTGCGTATTATTGCAACCTATTGGCGACATTATATATAGGAAATTGTAGGTAGCCAACTTGGCGAGTTTTTGATAGAGTTGGCGATTGTTGTGGTAATGCAAAAGTACAAGGAATTTCTATGCTGTAATAACCTTGGCTAAAGTAAAAACAGTGTTAAATATACCCATGTCCAAAATTACGGTCACAAACATGTTTTTCGTTGTAATTTTAAAATGCATCAAGAAAAACGGATAGAATTTGTAATCTTTTATATTTTTAAGAACGGGTAGTACAATATCGACCTTCAATTTAGGAAAAGATGTTTAGCGTAGTTTTTGCAGAATTACTGGATAGACTGTTCAAGTATATGGGAATTTTGCCTTCAGTTTTGTGAATTTTGCATTAAAATAAACAAGTTAGCCTGTGTGTAGTGTGAGAATGACTTATTATAATCATTTAGATGATTTCTTGAGATGGAGAGCCGGGGGGTCTGCAGGCTTGAAGCTGGCGTGGCTCGATAGGTATAAATGACTTGAATGTGGCTCTCCGGTTATGGAATCCATTCTAAACAAGTGTTGGTCACCATGAAGGTCGACCATGGTCAACAGAGAACATCGACATCTGCACAGGATCGCTGCTGGGCATTAAATATGCAACAACATAGGCGGCCAATGGCTCTCAGCTTGCTCGTGAGTTTGTTGCTGTGTCTGAAAGAAAATTTCCAGGCAATCAGTCTAAAGTAGTCTTGCAGAAATTGACCTTTATGTTCGGCGTCCAATCTGGTACGTCTCTTTGACTGCATCTATCAGGAAAGTGGAGCTGAAAAAAACTGTCGTGCACACCACAAGAATGGAGGCGTATTCTTTTCAGTTAGGAGTCGAAATGTACCAGACAAAGTTATTCTCATCCAGTCTTCATCTGGAGAGGAATTGGAGCTCGCTGTCATCCCTCCGTTACAAAAATCTACAGATTTGTTGGCAAAGGGAACCGGTTAATGTGTAGTAAAGAGAGGCTTTTGGCAAGGTCAAATTTTTTGGTGAACAAAATTGATCGCCAAGCTACTTCACTTAGCGATATGTGTCCGGAAGCCAGACTGAATTCGTGATCTCACCATGATATCTATATAAAAATCACCAAATCCAAAGCCACCCCCCCCTCTCATAATATTTGTGTGTGATGGCATAACGTTTGGCAATCATACACCACTGTACGTTTTCGATGCTGGTGCTGTCAACTCACAGAGCTATAGGGATAAAATCCTGGAAGCCTATATGGGGATTTTCTCGGTGCTATGCGTCTGAACTACATTTTTATGGACAATAATGCGCGGCCACACAACTCGTATTGTTGATGAATTTCATGAAGGAGCTTATATTCTCCGTATGGATTGACCAGCAAGGTCTCCGGATCACAATTCTATTGAATATGTTTAGGATGGTTAAGGAAAAGCTGTTTCTCAGTGTATCCCCCCCCCCAGGAATTAAAAGTTTCGCCTTTTGGAAAAATGGGCTTGGTTGGCCCAAATGCTTGTTGGTACCCTCATAAACAATAATAGCTCGTTGTGAGGCTTATATAGCAGTTAACAGTGGTCACACTCCATATAAGACAGACTTTTCCCGAGTTAAATGTTTTATCTTTAACTCACAATTTTCCATTTTTTGATAAAACCTTTATCTTCAAAATTAAAATCTTTTCTATATTGTTATGTTGCTATATTCTTTCTCGCATTGTAACATATCTCTGTGCCAAACTTCGTGGAAACGTATTGAATAGTTCATCAGACCGGAACATCCAGGGTAGCTGGGCCGTCATTTGTTATCTTCAAAACATAATGGCAGTCTAAAACAAAATGTAATTAATTCTGATTTGTAATGAGATTTATAAAAGACACATAAAATGTAGCGGTATCTAAATAAGCCAGTAACAGCCTCTCTGGACAGAGTGATCACTTTTTTCTAGTGGTATGTTACATGCTTACGATCCATAGGTCGCGGCTTCTAATTTCCTACAAGGTTATTACCTTAATAAAAATATTAAATCTGTAAAAATAAATTTGATTCTAAAATTTTAACATTTACGTTAAGTTTTCTGTTTAATGTTTGTGACCGTGGTAAACTAGCGGTCATGGTCACAAACTCGTGTCCTCAGTAGCATTGAAGACAAGGCATGTTGAGGGGCCGATGCACGTTAAACTTGTCGTGGCTCAAACTCCTCTCGTTGGCAGGGTGTGGGAATAAGAGGGGTATGCAATCTAGGGTGTCATCCTCGTCACCTGAACAAGTTTGAAATTACGAGGTCTGTCGCGAATAATTCTCGTATAGTTTTATAGTGCAACGTTAATATCACTCACTCGAGCCGAATGTTCGTATCCTATTTCAACTAAAAGTTCAACTTGTAGATGCACTGACACACATTAATTCAGTCGAGGTCACAGCAGAATAGTGGGGTCTTTGCTGAGTTGTCGTCTTCGTCATCTGAATGGAGTTAAAAATTACTATGCAGACTAAGGATCTGAAAGTATGTTCGAAACTCTAGTTGGCAAGTGAGGGTCTTCTGGGTAAAATAATAAACAATTGTCTTGTAGCTCTGTGAGGAATACTTTAATATATCTAAAATTTACAACCCGCTTAAGCAAGGAAGTAGCTATTCCGAGCTACTTATTTTATTCTTGTGCAAAGCGCGAGTTGGAAAATTGTATGGTTTCTCCCGAGTCCAGGATATTCTACTCAAAGTAACCGGAGGTAAAAATTGGATTTGAATTACAACTCGTATAATTTATATTTTTTAGGATTGTAATTATTAGAATAAAAACATTGTAGGCAAAAATATATAAGGATTATTGAATTTTAAATATATAATATATATTGTATCGTATACTTAAATACTAAAATTTTTGAATATATATATTTAATTAGACACGTACATGAAAAGTAGCTTTGTTATTGGATTGACTAAAAAGTCGACTGTAAGAGTTTCCCATTAAATGATTCAGTCCTAGTACAGCACTATTGAATTAAAATATTTTAATATCCAAGAAGATTATCACTCGGGAAAGTTTTCCGGGCGGGATTCAACAAAATGTTCATACAGTTAATTACATTAGAAACGTAATTAAGTGTATGAACATTTACTCTTTCCTCCCTGGAAGTGAGCAAATTTTAGGATGACGTAAATTGGACAAAACATCTCCCAATCTGCTTATTACTGTGAGAAAGAAACGTGTTAAGGAAGTTCAGCATATGTTTCCCGAATTATTATATTCTCACAATTTTTACGTCACGTTTTATCTGTCTAAAGGACACTTTGAAACATTTAAAATGGGGAAAGATTGCGATTCTGTACGTAAGAATGAAGGGCCAGACTTCGATTATCGCTGATATTTATTTCTTAACAGATAAGCGGCTCTTCTGTATTTATTCGTGCCGATATATGTTCCAGTATCGCTTTGGATAGCGCTTTTTCGGTAGAACCTTTTGAAGACTCGTGTCATTTTCATAGTGAGTGACTTTCAGACATGGATGCGAATGTCCTTAGTCTTTTCAAGAATCGGTCGTACCATGGCGGAAGGGTCGCTTACAAACCTGGCTCGCGTGGGAGAATTAGTGATGAGCTTCAAGTAGTTTTTCTGCGAGTTCTTGGAGATTCCGAAGATGACCAGTCGCATGTAGTTATTTACAGAAGGCCACCACAACCTTGCATCGAACCGAAGAAAGTGACTCCCAAGAAAAATGTCGTTCCCCACAAAAAATCAAAGGTCTGGATTGCTCATATTTTTTGCATTATTAGTTATGTTTGAAACTAAAAGGTTTTAAAGATGATTCTTAATATACTCAATGTAAATTTATTTTGTTTATTGGTTACCCATTTCAACCTTTTCATTTCTATGCAGAAGTTAAATGGTACGCTTTTTTTCTTAAATTTATTTGTGTGGCCTTTTGCATTATAAAATTTTGCTAGGCCCTTCTAAACTCCTCTTTTAAAAATGCAAATTTAAGTTTATTGGTGACTGAAATGTGCAATTCTCTGTAAAATTTTGCGTTCATACATTTTTGTAATAGAAATATGCTTGGCTGTGTCTGTTATTTACTAGAATGAATCATTTTTGAATCGAATTATATTAAAATGTAAATCATTCTCTGAATAGTTTTAGTAAAGAATTACAGTAAAAATTTATTTTGATAAAGGTCACACAATATAACAACGTAGTCTTTTGAATTTAAACTTTAATTAAAAGCAACTTGGCAATAAGGCTCAAATATTTAAACTGGCGATTCCTTTTGAAATTAAACGCGAGGAATTGGATGAACAAAAGATGCTGCCCTCTTAATTTAAAGAAATCCTTGCAGGGTACTGACATTTAAGATGGATGGATCAATTTGTGTCGTCCTCACTACTTGAATACATTTCGTAGCTGTGTTTTTCGTCGATTTTCGTATAGTTCTAGAGCGGTGTTTATTAAAAATCGTAAAACATAAGGTACCAGTTAAGATGTACTTGTGTGTATATAAGTATCTTTATCACCTGATCACGGTTAGAAATCGTGTGGTTGCAACAGCTAATAAATGTCATTTAAGTATTGGAGATCTCCAAAAGTGCATTTTTTTCTTTCTAAGTTAAGGAATACAAATATACATAATTAACTATTGTTCAAAAATTTGAAGAGCTTTACAATTTAACAATAGATGTTATGGAATCTCAATCCACACCTTTTTTGAGCTATAGTACGATTTTTGTTAAAAACCAGTCCTTTTTAAAATGTATTTTTAGCATCGATAAATGTCTTTCATCTCCTGTGAGCTTCTTTCAGCAAGGTTATTTTTTGTACTATGTAAGGTACTTTAAAAAGTTCTTACTCTTTAGGATTAAATATCTAGTGAAGGCTATTTTTTAATTTCTACAAGAATCGTAGTATATCGATGGGAATTTTTTGACGCGATAAATTTAACTTGTATGGTTAAAAATTTACTTATTTCGTTGGATTGTGACTGTGGTAACCTAGTGGTCACGGTCACGAACTCGTGGCTTCCGTTGTTAAATCTCGGGTTCGAGTTCGGATGTTACGGTAGAACCTCCGTGTGGAGGGTCCAATACATGTTAAACATTCGTGGTTCAAAGTCCTCACATTGGCCTGATGGGGAAGTTAGAAGATGCCGCCTCGGGTGTCTTCCTCGACACTTGGTCATGGCTAGTAATTACGAGGTCCTTTCGCCAACAACTCTCGTGTTACTCTTTTAGTGCAATGTTAATAAACATTCCCTCGTTACGTTATTGAGCAAAAGTTATTCAATATTTGATCGTTTTTATTATAAGATTATTAACAGATAATACAATTATAAATCTTTTTTAATTTGTCCACTTCTTAGTTATCTCGTTTCATAATTAAGTTCTCCATTAATATTATAAAATGTGCTAAATGAAGTATTAAATTTAGTTTTAAAAATTTATTATAGATTTACGAATGCTTGTCTCCTATATTACAGATGTTTCAATTCTAATATCCATTATTTGGTGTTTCAGAAATATGAAAAATATAGAGCTATAGTGTTATAAAATTCTTGAAAGAAAATCTCTGAAGTTTTAATTCCCTTATAAATAGGAAACAAAGTTTGCTCTAAAAATGGCACCAATTAATTTATTCTTTTCCTCAGCTTCATTAATTTTGTTTCGTGAATAAGAAAATCTCATAATATATAATAGTATCATACAAGGATACGGGAATATAAAAAACAGCTACATGAATATCGTTGGAAAATAGTTCCGTTCAATTACAAAAAACCTGGTGCCTTTAGCAAATTTGCTTCAGTAATGCAAATATCAATTTAACAATAAATTGCAATCTATTACTGTACTTCTGACAGAACTCGCTTAATAACAAGGAAGCAATGTTATTCGGAAAGCAGCTGTCATATTATCGTTTTCTAACTGAAGCTAAAAATTCCTACATGATCAAGTTTAAAAGCTTATTTTTTGAATATAAATTTCTTATAAAATTTTTAGCCTTCTAAAACTTTCTGAATAATTAATATTTAACTGTATTTTTGTTACATTGGCTGCTTTTATAATTAAATACGGTAATTTTGCTAATGGTTTGGCCTAATGTGGAAGTTTGTAGTAATGTGTGTGCGCGCCAGTTGAGATATCGTTCTCCTTTATTAATCGCGGGGCTCAAAATTATTACATTCGTCTCTCTTATTGCTTCTAAGGGCGGCATTGGTAACAATCAGTTTTTTAAGTATTTTTAAATGTTTTGCCATTTTGAATTCCTTTAGTTGACATATGTTCTACTCAAAATTAAAGTGCATAATGAAGATTGGAGGAGGAATGTTGACTAAGTAGTGGTAGCATGTCCTTGATAATGTTATTTTGAACGAATTTTAGATATAATTGTTTAATTCACGATACGGTTTCTTTCGTTTTCTGATAACTATTTTTGCTGATCCCACTTAAAGATATAACTACGATGTATGAAGTTTTTAAATAGATTTTATAGGAAATAATCTGTGTGTGAAGGAAGAAAAAATGATCGGGTTTTATTTCTCCCAAACAAATATAGGAAAAAGCGCTTGTGGGAAAAATAATTGCATCAATTTTGTACAAAAGGTTTTGTACAATGACCAATTCTTTTAGATAATTCCTGAAGTACTTATTAATAGTTCCTTTGAAAAGAATTATGACATTTAGGCTAATTGACTGGATTTGAATTTACACTTTAAAGTTATTTTTATATTAATCGTAACAATTTGCATATTTTATACAGGGATTGTGATGTATCAGAGGGATTTGGTATGTAGCAATTGGATTCATAAATATATTAAAATGTGAAAAATTCTACTTTAACACTTTTGATAATGATGAAATATGTAGGAATTCTCGTGAACAAGATAACGAAAAAATATATTAGTAAGAATGGTTTCGCATATTGAAAAATATTCCGGTGAAAAGGACGCTATTTAAACTGTTATCTTAGTGAAGTTCTTTATTCAATTTCTTTGTTATGAGGCAACACGTTTTGAATTTTATTTCAATTCTTAAAGTTTTACTCAAAATAACTTTAGATAAAAATACTCTATTCATATTCTGGTTTATTGTTTTGAAGATATGTTGTCGTAGATAACGTATCTCATTGTGTTCCTAAAGCATGGAGTGGAAGTATTAAGAATAGGGTTTCGTTTCTATGATTATTTAAAGATTTTTGTCTTTATTCAAGCAGATAATTTTTCGAGGTTGTCCAAATTGTTATGGATTTTCTAATCATAAATATGTCAAGTTTTCTAACAAACGGGAATGAAAACGCAATGGTTCTTCAAAGGGTTGGTTTCTTTCGCAAGATATTGACATAAAAGAATTGATTTAAAGCTATTGACACATGTAGACCTCATCTTTAAATATATTTTTCATACAACCACCCTTTATTTAATACTTTCATTGAAAAGAGATTTTGTCGATGGATTCTTCATCTCTTATCATATGATCCGTAGCAACCAATTTCTAGTACATGGTTATGATTACAAAAAGTACTCGTAAGTTCGAAGTCCAATTAGATCGATAAACAGTTAGTGGAAAAATTGGAGTTTAAGTATATGCTAAATATATTTTATTTATTAACACAAACATCTAGTTCAAAATTGCGAGTTCTGTTGCCAAGAGCCGTCGTGTACCTTATACCTGGTGTTAATAAGCATTCAATCAATATCACAAACATACATTGGAAGAAGCCAAATTTGCTGAAAACGTCAGGTTTTTATAACCTGATACCCCAGAGCTTCATGTCAACCTCGCACCTATCTAGTTATGTTTTGGCAGATGGAGGTTTAATGTTCGTGAAAGTTTGTTTCCCCGCGTTTTGATACACTTTTCTCTTCATTCAGCCTATTGAATGGCTCGGAGAGTAAATTTTTTTGGAAAAATTAAAGATTTTTTTTTATAGTGCAAATATTTTTATTGAATTACATATGCTCTATTTTGTCTAATACCATTTGCCATCTTTCCCGCAGTAGAATAATTCCACGCTCTCTTATAAAACTTCTGATCCAAGTAATTTTTGACAATCTCGTATAAAGTAAAACTTTTGCTGCCTAAAAAAGTTTTTGTAGAGACCAGAACAAGTAATAAAACCCAATGGCTGAGTGGTAATGCATCGCACTTCCACACCACGGGTCCGAGGTTCAAGCCCCGGGCTGGGCAAGGTCAATTCAGCCTTTCATCCCTTCAATGGGTTGATAAATGAGTGCCAAGCTTTCTTGGGAACTTAACACTGGAGGTTTCGCTTCAAACTAGTGGCTGCGGTAGGTCAAGGTATCAGATCATGGCAGGCATGTCATGAGTTCGAGCTCAGTACCACTTAGGACCCGCCGTGTAGGGGAACGATGCACGTTAAATCTGTCGAGAGCTTAAACGTCCTCCCGTTGGTGTGGTATGGTAGTTAGGATAGGGGGTGTCAGCTCAGGTGTCGTCCGACCATGGTTCAAAATTACGAGGTCCGTCGCCAAAAACCCTCGTGTAGCTGAAAAGTGCGACGTTAATATATTCACTCCCTCATTCGCTTCAAACTAACCACCTGATCGGAAATCTGCTTATGTACCTCAGGGCCCAAGGTCACGTATACTGATATGGGCTCAGTAGGCCTTGACCCTCATGGGCTGTTGCGCCACTGAGTTAAGAACAAGTAATCCTAAGGTCCCAGATCTAGAAAATCCGGTGGGTGGTAGTGGTATCTTTATCCAATTTGTAAAAGCTTTTGGATAGTGGTCAAACTTGTATGAGGTCTTGCATGTTTTATTGAAACACTATACCTTTTTTTGTGGATCAATTCTGGGCGTTTGAGTAAATCATTGAATTACAATTGGTGAGGCTCACTCTCACTGAAAAAGCTAAATGAAGACATATTTATCACATCCAGGCAGCACAAAATCTACGTGCCATCATGAGCCATTGCACTTTGCAAACATTACAGTATGGTGAGGTTTCACTTCAACTTTCAATCATTGACCTCTATTTTTTGAACTGTTGACTTATACGAGATTTAAGAAATGCTTGTCACTAGACAACGACATCGAGATGTGTTGAGAGCATTTTTGATCCTCAACCTGAAGTAACATAACTACACTTTAAGGAGTTTTTCTGCAAGATGGGGGCACTTCCTCATATTCACCGTGCTTACAACAGTTATTACGTCGAACCTGAAGATGGTATAATCCGTCGTTTTCCATCTCACCAGATCTTGCGACTTCTGTTTATGAGGATATGTTAAAGGCAAGTCTATTGAGAGCAACCTTCAAACTTAACAGATCTGAAAAACCGTATTATTCAGCAATTTCGTAAAAATAAAGTGGATTTACTGCTTTCTGTCATAAGACACAGTTTTAAGATTGGAAAGGATTTTAGAGAACCACGATACTCAAAAAGAACATCTGTAGACCCTTTTTGTTACACTACAGCAGAGCCTATCAGCATTTATTTTATTTAATAAATCTTGAGCTTATGTTTACAAGTGTCTGTGGCTCAAGTTTCATGCCATTTTGGCGCATAAAACCTCCTGCACAGCCCTCTAAATATGGAAAGTTTAATTATAACAACCCTGTATGGAAAAAGACAGAAGGTGCGTTTTTTTAGAATTCAAATTAAATTAAATTTAAAGCAGAAGTATTTTTACTCTTGGTGTGAAATTGTGGAAGTTTTAGGATAGCTCTCAATCAGTGGCGTAGTTAGGTAACCTGGTCCTGAAAATGAGGTGTCACTGGTGCAGAAAAAAATGAGGGCTCTCTATTTTGGTTGGATTTTATCAAGTAAAAATATATGAATCTTATTTTCAAAGCTACAATCTTTATTTACTTTTTTCGGCGTTGTTTTCGCTTAAACTTAGCACCAGGTTTCTTTTTTTATCCATAATTTTAGTTTTATAATTTAATACAATTCGTATGTGCTTGAGTACTGACTGACTTGAAAAGGAAGCAGAAACTGAATGCCACGCTACAAAACATTGTTGAGAAATACCTAACTAATTATTTGGGAGGATCGAACACATCCACCGGAGCGCTTAAAGTTACAAAATAGTTCACAGACATAGACAGGAAATGATACAAAAAATATGCATGAACAAGAAAATTCAACACAATATTATAATTTAAAAAAAATACCTCTGCAAAAGAGCAGAGGAGGGACAAAATCATCTCAATTGCAGATACGAGACATCAGAGTATTACAGGTACGAGAAGATTGCGAAATATTGAAACAGGAAACTAGCTTATTATGAATCATATTGTTATTAAAAATAGAATGTAACTAGGAAGGAATTGCTTCCTGTGTAGTTTTTTAAAGATGTAATAATAAGTATGTTAAGATTTTTTATGGAACTTTAAGTTTATTTTCAAGTAACAGTTCATAGAAAAATTAAAACGTTGAAAATAACAAACTTTTCAATAAGTAAAGTTCGCAACACCGAACAAACAACGAAAAGAATTTAGGGGAATTCCCTACAAATTCGAAATTACTTTCAACTGAATTGTGATGATTATAGTTATGTTGCAACCTTTTATATTTTAAATTTGGGAGAAATTATAGGAAATCTGGCTTGCTTAGTGGTCAGGGTCCAAGCCCCCCCCCCCGAGCGTGTGGGCCCCGGTACACTACACCGCCTTGCCCATTGGTAGCTACGCCACTGCTCTCAATATCCACATGGAGCGTGACACTAAGGTGAATAAAGCATCTGTCACCCAAAACTTCATTAACTTTATTGCACACATTTAGTAATGTTTCGACAGTTCATTAAATATTATGCAATAAGAGTTCTAAAACAAAGTTGTTCCATTTCAAAGTTGGGCAACATTTAAGTTTCTTAGCCATCTGCTCTTGAGCTCACTTCAAAAGAAGGAAATAAAAAGTTTACCAAATAATAGATGCACAGCCGTATAATTACATGAATATGATCCAAACTGGCAGCAGAATACTCGAGCCACTGTGTAAACAGATGTTTTTCCTCGAAAAATGTGATTCAGAGAGTTCACGAGCTCACTTAGGCAATGCATACGGTTATGAGATGTTTGGCAAATGAGACTCTTGTCAGAAGAGGTTGTATATGTATTTTTAATAGTTTCTTGATTTGTGTTAGATATTGAGACTTCCTTTTATTGTAATTTTTTTTCCTCATGCAATATTCTTGAGGGTGGTGGTAATATTTATGCATACATTTTTGTCGTTTAACTTTCGAATATAAAATCTACCTCATATTTTTATTTGTAGGATTATATTACTCTGAAATAATTAAGAGTTTTCAAGAACTTTTTTTTCTTTCAAATTTTGAATTTATGGAAAGCATTTGGAATTTTTTAAGAATCCAAATGCTAATTTTAATTTGATTTCTGTTGTTGAAGCTGATATTTGTGGACTTTTTATTTTGTTTCTGTTTTACTGTAGATTTAACTTTCTTACTAGGAAAATAGGATTTTTGTTTTCATCAAATTAATGAACACTCGAACTGGGCTGCATTTCTTTATTATTATACGGAAGTTTTTTCATAAATACGCAATAGATTCAAATCACAATTTAAGATATCAAGTTAATTCTAAAATTAAAGAGAGAAAAAGATATAAAAAATTTATAGAATTGCTGTGTTTATTATATTTTTTCGATTAATCTATCTATAGAACAAAACACTGTTTTTTAAATTACTGAAAACTAACGTTTATTTATGTGTTTGGTTCAAACAAATAATTAAGACGCATTAAGGAGACACATTACCCTAAAAATCAATAAATTTTTAATTGTGACTTTTCCAACTCTATATATGTACGAAATTGCGTAGCTCTACCTATATTATTTAACTTTTTTAACAGTATGTCGGAGTAAAACGAAATTAGAACACATGACGTCTGCATTTATTTTACTCTCCTTTAAAACTTTAAATGGCTTTTCCTCTGATTTTATTTTTCATGATAAACGTCTATTTAAAATGCTAGGCATTTTTTTACACTAAATATAAAGCTTTTATGTTTAATATGGGATGATTTCGTGCATGGGAAAATGATTTGTGAACAATTATTTTTTTTAATAAAAACTATCTATATGAAAAACTAAAACTATATGAAACCGTTTACTGATGCAGAAATTGTGAAAGTGATTCTTAAATGGGGGGGGGGGCTTCCAATTGAGAAAAATTTAGTGACAAAAATAAAAAAACATGAAAAATAATAATTAGAAAAGCAAAATAGTTTATATATTTTGATCAATTTACACATTTTAAATTTTCTACGTTATATTGGTCCTAAAGCATTTCTCCCCTTCCCCCTCCAATAGTTCTCAAGTTGCGGCCCGCGTGAAATAGCTAACATATGTATGCGGCCCAGCAGGGAAAAAAAGGTTGGGTACCCCTGCTCTATTGTACAGTGCACAATAGCATAAACGAGAATACAATCTGAATTTTTTGTAATATTACAAGTAAATAATGAAAAACCTTTGGGGTCGCAGTTGCAGATAGTTACTCGTTACAAGTCAAGAAAAAGGTTGCATTTGTTACAATGAAGTACTGACTAGTTTCTTGACATTTTAAATAGCATTTACTTTTTCGTATCGATCAATATCGTTCGAACGTCATGAACGTAATACGTTCGAATGTAATCGTATAACGTATACTCACGATAACCCAACGTATGGGCTTAAGAAGATTCTATTTTATGTTCCCTCAAATGCAATTATCTTAAGACCTACGCATTAGAAAATACGAACATTTCGAAAGATCTTAATCAAAGTTGGTTATGAAAATAAAAACTTCATAAACCCCGGCTCACGCATCTCCCTTCTGGAGAATGAGAAACCCGCTGGACAAACACTACTGTATTTGCGAGGGCGTCTTCTTCCCATTTTCAATCTGTCGCTTGCATTCAACGCATTCGAACACAAAACATCGCAGTATGTTGCGAATTTTATTGGACGCTTGCTCACGAGAATGGAAACCTCCCGCCAAGGTGATGGCAATGCAGGTTTGTATGAAAATTTGCTTTGTTTTGCGCCTTCAAGACGGCTAAATATTCCACTTTTATTGGAAAAATTAATTTTTACATATTCGTTGGAATATTTCAAGGAAATGATTTTATTTTATTTGTGATGTGTTGTTAATGTTTCAAACTTCGAAATATGGATATTCTTTGGCTTGGTCCTTTGTATTGAATGCATAAATAATAGGATTGTGAAACATTTATCAAACGGCATCCAATCAAAAATATGATGTCCGTCATTAGTAACTCAAGTGTTGCTTTAAAGCTAGACGCGAGGATTGAAAGGTGAAGAATTCACCTTAAACTTCGCGAATTTTTATGTTATCAATCCTATTTTAATAAAGTGGCCACGGTAGCCAAGTGGTCTAGGCATCTGATCATGGCTAGCGTGTCATTTATTCCATCCCAGTACCACTAAAGACCCGCCGTGTAGGGGCGCGATGCACGTTAAATCTGTCGAGAGCTCAAACGTCCTCCCGTTGATGTGGTGTGGTAGTTAAAAGAGGGGGTGCCAGCTCAGGTGTCGTCCGCTTCACTTGACCATGGTTCAAAATTACGCGGACCGTCCCCAAAAGCCCTCGTGTTGCTAAACAGTACGACGTTAATATTCACTCACTTACCTATTTTAATAAAAAGGGTAATTAAGAATAGAATTTATTGGCAGTTAAGATGAAAAAGTAAGAAAATTTATCTGATTTTATATTTCCTTTGTTAATCTTGGCAAGTATTTTTGAATATTTTTAAGATCTCAATCCCATACACGATTCTCTAAAACAGATATAAAAATACTTAAAAATATGAAAGAAAAAATATCAGACTAAATTTTTTCTTCTGTTGAAAATTACTTTTTATGTCATAGCAAATATGTTCAGATTTCAAAAGGATAATGGCTAAATTCATGTGACGTCATAATCATATGATAAAAACAATCGCGTGTTTCCATTTGATCAGTTCATGTGCTTCGTAGTTGCCAACTTTTGGTCTTTGTGGAAACTTTCTTTTTAAAAAAGCGCATATTTGCCAACAATATAATAACGTACATAATTAAGCAAAGTATACTTAATTTAAAAATACACAAAATAAATAAATCTTTAATAATAATCTTTAAATTTTAATCTTTTTTTAAATTATATTTGAGCGTCTTTTGCACTCAATTATGAAATTTTACTAATGGGAAAAACAAGCACAAGTTAGTTTAATGTCTGTTTTGAATGAAGTCGCGTACACGTGACTGACTTTATTATGTGACTATCATAAATTGACCCAATTAAAGATTCCATATATAATAAACATTTCGTTCATCAATTCAAAATGACATGTAGACGGAAGTCTTTAGCTATATTAAGTTGTTTTAACAAGAAATTATTTACAGAATTTCAAAAGCATATATTAAATATTGGATTCTTTGCATTATGTTATTGAATGTCAATTTAATCTATTTTTTTCTAGTAATCCTTTTTTTTTAAAATTTAATTGTCGGTTGTACAAGTTATGACAGAAAATAACATTTTTTGGGGGTTTCATAAACGTAATTTTCGCCTTTAAACCAGCTATTAATTTACTAATTGATCAGATTTGATAACATATTTGTGATTTTAAATATTGTTATAAAATTCAATCAAAAAATGAGCATGTTTTAATTTTTTTCTCTCGAAAATGAATTATCTCAAAATTATAACTAGTAAACAAATTCTAGGTTTGAAATAATAATAAAGTGTCTTTTCACTTTTAGTCGCTTTTTTAATTTTTTAACAATTTGTCCATGAATTTACTTTTATTTGAGAGTAAATTCCTTTAAAATTTTCTTCTATGCAGAAAATGTTCTGAACAGCAAATAGAACACTTTTCGCGTAGTTTTTTTTAATTATTTAATGCCACGATATGTCTTCTTTGCAATGCAAAGTATAATGAGAATTTTAGCTCTAGTAAAAAAGGCAAAAACAGCATTGAAATCAGTTTCTTAAAATTTTTATTAGTTTGAATATAAGAAAAAGCTTTTAACTGCTTTTTTATGTGTTTTAAAACCGGATGAAATGACGTTATCAGTTCATTTTTAAGTAGTATAAGCCATTGTGTGTGTGTGGACGAAAAACAGCTGCTACCTAAATCTCACCAAATTCCATCCATTTGTACAGCAGTTAACGGCTAAGGGAAATGTAAAGAATATATCATTTTATGTTTGATACTGGGTTTACAATAGCGTATAATGGCTTATATAACTTAGATGTTTGAGAATGAATGGAAAAGCAATCAACTCGAAATATTGGTTAACTGAGCCTATATTAATAAGTTATTGATATAATAGAAAAAAAGTACGCCCTTGCAATAATTTAAATTTTTAACTTTTTTTATGTGTTACATTTGTGTCTTTCTTTAGATTCTTCCTTATTTTCTCATTGATGAAGTCGATCGAAAGGAATTGGAAATACGTCAAATTTTATTTAGAATACCAATTACATTGAATTAAAAATCAAACGTGTGTGTGAGAGTATTGCTGAAACTCGGAATATTTTTAAGTAGTAATAGTGTGTTGGATCAGTAACTAAGAATAATTATTCTTACGCTCTCAAATGATAGTGGATTATTTTATACGTGTTTCACATTAAAATGTTTTCTCGAGTGCAATTCTTTTTCTCAAATTTCTAGCATTTTTTCAAGAAATATATTTGAGTGCTATGTGCAAACCACGAACACGATATCTCTATCCCTCACTTGGTAGTCGTGGGTAGTAAATTACCATGGGTCTCAAATTCGTAACCGATGTAATTTCTGTCGTCATGAGTTCAAGTTCTGATGCATCTGAAGATTCACCATGTAGTAGAGCTCTCTGTCTATAGATATTGTGACGTTTTCGCGTCACACGTCTGAGAAATCGCCTTCTTTTTGTGGATAGGATAACATCGGAGGCCGAGTGGTAGAGTATCTCCTTTTCACTCCACAGGTCTGGGGTTCTATTCTAGGGTTGGGCAAGGTCGACTCTGCCTTTCATCCCTTCCGTGGGTTAGTAATTGAGTACCAAGATTGATTGGGGACTAAACACTGGGAGGTTCGCTTCGGACTGACCACCTGATCGGGATATCTGCTCATGCATCTACGCGCCCAATGGTCACGTATACTGAGATAGGCACAGTAGGCCTTGGCCACTGAGTTTAGTTTTGAGGATAACAGTGTTCATATCCACACGTGCACCCCCAAATATTGTAGGGTCTTTATCTGTCATTGCCCCTAAATCGATAGCTGCGCACCCCAACAGCTGAATTCGATACCTGACCTTGAGCCGTAAATTCCGAGTGTAACTCGAGGGGTCAGAAAGAAACCGCTCCCATCCCAAGATCCCCTGGAGTGGAGGGAAGTCCGTTAAAAAACAACGAAGAGGACCATCATGTGGCCTTTCCCCTCACACATATCATATTCTTAACTCTAATGAAATTACCAATATTTTGAATAACTTCAGTGTAAATGTTTGTTGTAACTGTGATGTAAATAAACAAATTATTAAATTTCTTAACTCTCACGCTACCAGAAATTTTCTCAGACGTCACAATATTTATGTTGAAGTTAAATAGATTGAAATAAAGTTTTCTCATTGGCATATGGCTTGGAAGCTTAAAAATGAGTTACTAGCTTAGGTGACATTATCGTCACTTGTGTGTTTCCGAATTATAAGGTCTCGCCAATAGCCCATTCGTTGCTTCAAAGTGCGTGGTTAATAAACAATGACACAGTTTCAGTATGTACACAAGCTAATATTTTAATCACCGCGTGTCGATCAAGACGTTAACCTTTGATTAAATTAAGTTTATAATGTGTGTGTTTGTAAAAGTGTATTTTTTAACTTGCAGGTTTTGTCGTTGGGCGAGATGGAGAAAATCAACTATTCGGAATTGGAACTTCCCCTTCCTGACCTACTTTCTCCTTCAGAAATTCTGCAGGAAGAACATATTAAAGAGGTTAGTGGAATCTTTGAACTAAAAGTATTAATAAGTGTATAACGTATATTTTTTAAAAGAAATACATTTATAAACATTAATCAACGAAATTCAGGATGTAACCTCTTAGCTTAGCGGTGAATACATTGCTTGGATTTCATATACTTTAATTTTCCTTTTTTGTTGTTGATATTTTAAAAATATCGTGGAGCATTTTAAGTGCATTCAAATATTTAGTATTATTAGACTGCCTAAAATTAATCCTTATAAATAGTATACTTAGTTTTATATTCTTAAGATTTGCCAGAGCATGACCGCAATCAGCTTTATCGCCAAAATCTAACCTTATAAATCAATTTTTGTGTCTTAAGCTATTTTTTTTATTCTCAGCTACGTAATCGGTTCTATCCTTACAAATCTAGCATTCTCCGTTATCGAAACTACTTTTATGGTCGAGGTAGCCTATTTGTTAGGATCACGGACTCGGGGCCGGTGTGTCATGGGTTCCAGCCTAGTACCGCTGAAGACCCACCGTGTAGAGGGGCTGATGTACATTAAGTCAGTCGAGGCCCAAACGTCCTCCCCTTGGTGTGGTGCGCAAGTTAGGAGAGGAGGGTGTGCCAGCACGCATCGTACTCGTCACTTGACTAAGGTTCAGAATTACGAGGTCCGTCGCCAAAAGTCCTCGTGTAGCTGAATAGTGTGACGTTAATATTCACTCACTCATCAAAACTTCTTTTTGATTACGGAGAACTATTAGTCTCTTTTCCTGCTTTGATGTAGGGGCCGTGGTAGCCTAGTGGTCAAGGTATCGGATCGTGGCTGGCGTGTCATGAGATCGAGCCCTGCATCACTTAAGACCCGCCATGCAGGGAAGCGATACATGTTAAATTTGTCAAGAGCTCGCATGTACTCCTGTTGGTGAGGTGAGAAGGAGGGTCCAGAGCTCAGGTGTCGTCCTCGTCCCTTGGCCATGGTTCAAAACTACGAGTACCGTCACCAAAAGCCCTCGTGTAGCTGAAGAGTGCGACGTTAATATTCACTCGCTCTTGCTTTGATGTAGCCACGGTAGCCAAATGACCACGCTCACCAGCTTGTGGGCGACGTTTTGTCGAGTAATGGGTTCAAAACTTAGTGCTACTTAAAATCCGCCGTGTAGAAGGGCTAATTAAATTTTTCGAGGCTCGGAGTGTTCCCGCTGACATGGTGGAGAAGTTTGTAAAGGAGATGTCACTTGAACGAGACTCTTTAATTAAGAAATCCATCGTATTGTTTCACAGTGTGGCGTTAATTAAAATCAAATTCCCTGCTTTGATAAAAATCAGATTTTACGGAGAGAAGAATCAAAAAATTAATGTCAATGTACTGAGACTGTCCTTACCTTGAAGATTATATTTCTTTACTTTGGAAGTATAGGATCTTTTAATCTAAAAAAAAAAGAAACGAGTCTTACAGTAGTCGCATATGATGTGTAACATCTGACTTGTTATCATGGTAAATACGCAATAGTGACTTTAATCCTGAAAGAAATGAATCGGTTATGACTGTAAATAATTTTTTTATCGAATAATTATATCTTTAATGAAAATTTTATTTAATTAACACAAGGAGTAATGCAGTTTTTTATCAAAAATATTTATTATTGTTCAATTTTGGGAAGAGCGGAGACAATAGATTTATGAAAACTAAAGTATGACACATATACTTGTGATTTCAAAGTGTTTAAAAATCGTTGAAAAACAGCGTCAATAACAGTACCACTGTTAGTTGTCGAAACATTTCGATTAGTGTTCATTTCGAGCTTGAGTTCATCTTTCAGAAAAGCTACGAATGGCTCGGCTTCTAACAAATTGAAGTTAACTTTAAAATCACATTCAAATCATGGAAGCGAGTGATAGTTTTTCAAAAGAGCAAAACTTGGTATACGGTAAAAGTACAAATGCGGATCTTTTTTTTTTTTTTGATTCGAGAAATGTATGGACAAAAATGACGTTCTGGTATGTGCGGTAGGGGCGTCTTATTGCTATACAATTACCCCAGACGAGGGTAGCGAAGAGACACCGTGAAGCGCATGCTTAAAAATTAGAAATGTTAGAGAAAATAAAATAACGTTTACTTAATTAGTTGTTTTTTTTAATCGAGAAATATTTTTTAATCACAATTAAAAATATTATATTGACAGTGACAGGAATTAACTCAAAGTATGAAAATGATAAGACTTAAATATTTATTCAAACATTCATATTACTTACTCTACTTATTTTAAGAATGATGAGCTTTGCAGACGCTTTAACGAACAGGAAATATAATTATTAATATATAGTTTACACATATATAAATATATCTTTAGATTTATACACAACGAGCCTGAGACTTTAACAATTGAGCGTAAGAATCAAGTTTATTCTGGATGAAGTCTAATAAGACTTGTGGTATGTGCTGTAGGCGGGCGTCTTAATCGCTACTACAGTTGGACCCCTAGACGAGGGTAGCGAAGAGACACTTCAAGCGCATGCTTAAAAATTAGAAATATTAGAGAAGGTGCATGCAGGACGACACATAACATTCGTGGCTGAGCGGACACTTTGAAACTTATCGTGGTTTGAGCGACACATCCCCCCCCCTCTTAGAACAGATTCGATTACCAAATTACAAGGATAAATACATTTTTTCCAATCAAATTTAATTACTTGTATTAAATTGTTAAGATGTTATGGTGTGAATACATTTTAAACATAGCGAAATGTAATAGAAATAAAAACTTTCAGAGAAATATTTAAAAATTAATAGTAAGTAACAATATAATGAAAGGTATGAACGAATTTCAGGCATTTTGTAGAAAACTGTATTTTAGAGTCAAATAAATATTAGAACAGGTGTGCAATAGCCATACAATTAATTAGTTTCATGAAAGGAAGTAAAAATAAATACTAGAAGTAAAATACGCAAGATGCAAGCAGATAAAAAAATAAATACAAGTTAATAAATACTAACCAACCTTGCATCTTGCGTATTTTACTTGTAGTATTATTTTTACTTCCTTTCAAGGAATAACCCTATGAGCAAGAAATTCGGTGAGAATATTCAATGGAGGAAGATAGACCGAATGAGCTAGGTCCGAGTGGATTGAGAGGCCCAGGTGTCGAGCTATTGGCAAAATGCTGTTCAGGTGGAGGGCACCTAGGGGTGTCGTGTCCTTGTACTTCTTAACCAAACAGGTAGTATTATCGATCCCCCTAATATCAACCCCAGTGCATCCAATAAATGGCACTATAGGACTAGCATAGGGATTGATGTTTTAGTGTGTTAGCTCTCCCCTGCCCAAAACAGGTCATCATTAGTAAAATAACTATAAGGGGGGGGGGACAGGCCAAGTCGATTTGACACCACCACTTGCGCTCATTGTTCAAATCAAACAGCGCGCGCTTCTCCCGACTTCCTGTTGCGCATTTCCGTCCCTTTTCACGAAATCACTCCAACAAATATCCAGCAACCGAGAGTAAAGATGTTACACATCAAAAATATTCTTGAGTGTCATCTAGTGCGTTTGCAATTGGATGAAATTTTCATGCATCCATTTGATAACAGCGCATGGTCATAGCATGTTTTGAATTATACTGAAACATACAGTTTTTGAAATCATGGAAGAGATTACAGTCATGTAGAACTGATATCCTGCATGTAAGATGGATGTAATACAAGATTATGTTCATTTGAATCTTATTATTAATATGCCATTCAAAAACAGATATGACCTCTTATAGATCCTCTTTTTATAAGAGGATCCTCTTTTCATACTTCAGACATAATTATTTTTATGTTGTTGTTGCTTATGCCACCTGATCGACAGTAACATCAGATCAAGGTTCACAAAATTCATCACGGCTAAGGGCTAGAATTTTACGCCTGTCGTTAGCCTAAGCTTTGAGCCCCCCAAGAGGGTGACAGTGCGATTTTGCTCACGCAACACGATAGATGGCGACACCATTCGAACCCACAGATTTAACGAGCACGTTCTCCGATTTATACTCGGCGGGCATTTGGTGGCATCGAACCCAGGCCTTCCGGTCTGGGGTCCGATGCTCTAACCACTAGGCTACCCACGGCCCTTATTTTTATGTAATAAAATTAATTCAGTCTTAGAATGTGTTTCAAAGTAAAATGCAATGCAAAATGGAGAACTGAAACAAATGCTTTTCGTTTAGCAACATTGGATGCAGATCTGTAATTAACAATTCAATAGAATAAAACGATAGCTTTTAGCATTAAAATTTTTAATAAGCTTCGTAACTATTCCTAACAGGACGTTAATGCTTTCTTACTATTACTTCTATTATTATATTTCTATTTCTTTCTTAATTACAATATTTTTTAAAAACTAACATTTGATTTCATTGTGTTGCAGCTCTATACTTTATTGCCCGCTCGGGCGGTGGGCTATCCTTGGACTCGCATTTTCTCGACGTCCTTCGACGGTTTCCTTCTGAAGACCCTTTACAGGAAGATGGCCGAGTTCGACTGTCCCGTCATAATCGTCATGCAAGACTACGAAAACGCTGTGAGTACCCTTTCTTATGCCCACTCATAAAAGAGAAAACAAACTTTGATAGAAAATTAAAAGGGAAACTTTGTATTCAAGTTTAAATGTAGTGTAAGGATATTGATTTTTTTGGAGGTTTGTTTATTAGCTTCGATAATGTCAAAACAATGCATCCAAGGTGAATTTGGATAAAGAAAAATACGACTACAATTTTATCGATTGCATTCGCGGTATGTTTATCTGCGGGGGATACTACTTCCGGTGGTTTTATTTGGAAGTGATCAATTATTAGACGCGATCCGGAAGTTTTGCGTTGAGTTTTCGAATATACTTCCGACCAGCAACCATTGTTTTTATTAAACAGACCGTCTGAAAAGGATTATTTGTTAAACAGCCATTGACATGGAAAGAAAAAAAATTAATTTATATTTAACCACAGAAAAAATTATGAAATCATTGCCAAAAAAGCATACACGCGAGGTAATAATTAAGAGAAATATTCAAATTAAAGTTTCAAGTAGTATATTTGCATTTCAATTTACTGAATACTATAAGACACTGAATTGAAATTGTTTCAGTTCATCCGGAAGGAGGTTCATGTATTAATCCAATCCAGTAAAATTTAATTTAATAAGTTGAAATTATTTTACATTAAAAATTTATACATTTCAATATGTTTCACCGATATTCGATTATGTGAAGTGGCAAAAATGGGTTATATATAAACTTAATATTGGGGACATTTTACGTATATTTTAAAACATTTTTTACACCTGTTTATACAGTCAGAAATTGAGCACGAGAAGAGTGTTCTATTACCTTATTCCATGGTCAATTAGACGATTATATTTCTATTATATCTTTATCATTTCAATAATTCAGTCCATCTTTTGGCATTTTTGGTTTATTTCGTAGGCAACACAGAAGACGTACACAGCATAACGAACATTACATACACCTGACTCTACAAGCCACACGAAGTATACATCTCTCGGATGACTTGCAGCGCCATCTGTACAATTAATATTTAATTTACAACATAGCATTATGGTCCTTGTAGTTCAAAGGATCTGTTAAAAATACAACTTGCACTGCCATCATTATTCATAAGCATGCTCTTACGATTTCTTATTATACAAGGATCTTGTGTAGCCGATGAGTAGAGCATTTTTTGATTATCTTTGATTGATAATATTCCCAATTCGATATTTAAACTGGGTATTGATGTCGTTTAGTTAAAGTCACTCATCTAAAATAAAAACTGTGACCAGGGTAGTCGAATGATCTTGGTCGCGAGCCCATGCCAAACGTTGTCGAGTTGAGGTTTTGAGATTTGATTCCACTGAAAGTCCACCAAGTAGAGGAGAGCATCTTACGTTGGTGTGATGTTGAAAGTAAGGAGGCTCAAAGCTTCGTTACTTGACTGTGGCTTAAAAATTACGAGGTTCGTGAATTAGCATTTAAAACTTATTCCAGCCCTGAGCTTTTTCTTCGAAAAGGGACAAGAGAAAGATATCTTGTATTATATAGCAACTTTAATGCAGTTTTAATTTTTACTGTATCAATATATGACCACTTTTCTTTTATGGTTTTAAATTATTTCAGTGATCGATATATTTGCGAGCTAATTTTTTTTCAGGAATTAAATTTGTTCTATGTATTATATGTTCCGCGTTGTGCATATCTAGTTCTATTGAAATTAAATAATAGAATTTAATCTACTGTATAAAAATTTTCAGTCTAATGCAATTTGAAAAAATTTAAATTTAATTGAAAATTTGTTTCGCCTTGGAATTGGAGATAATTTAACATTTTGTGAAATTATTCTAAATTTAAGATGTTACTCTTTTTCGTCCGTAAAGTTTGTTCCTTCATTCAAATGATTTTTATTCTATCCTAGACATTCGGTGCCCTGTTGTCTGAACCTCTAAAGCAAAGTGATACTTTTTATGGAACGGGGGAGACCTTTCTCTTTACATTCCACCCGTCCTTCAAGGTAAGACCACAGACTCTGCTTTACCTTCCATTAATATTGACTTATACTGTTTATGCAAATTTAAGGTATCCGACTACTTGCGACTTTTTTTTAAAAATGGAGATATGGGGATTTTTTTGTTTTTAGATTTGGGTTTAGTACATTTTATGAAAAATGTGCTAAAATTAAGAGAAAAAGAAATTATTATTACTAAAATGGGAAAAAATGTTTAAAAATTGACAAAAAAAAAACCTAAACGCGGCCCATTTTGTACCAAAAGTTTATGAACCAATTTTCAATTGTTCCATTCTGATGTGTTGCTGTGTTATTCATTTTTGAAGTGACCTTCAGAATAAGAAATTTTAATTTTTACAAAATCTATAGCACTTTATCTTAGTTATTATATGAAATTGCTTAAAAAACAGTGATTATATTCACATAAGGGACTGTAAATTTTGTAATAAAACTGTGATTAATAAATCTGAAAGTTAAAACACTTCTACTATTATACAGAACATACACAAAAAAATTCAGTTAATTATGTTCAAAACTTTTTGAGCAATCGCTGACCCCGTTTGAGCATTTTAAAAAAAAAAAACACTTCGAGTAAAACGCGTTTTAAAGTATGACATCTTGTTTAAAGTAATGGCATCTACTCTTACTAAACCACTTACAGTTTATGTTCTAGTAAACGGAAAATAATAAACTTGGTATTTTTATAAAGCAAAAAAGATGGCGTATAAAATAAAACATAACCCCCCCCCCCATTTTTAGCAAAATTCACAATTTTAGGGTAGTCGGATACTTGAATTATTTCTATTTCTTGCTCGGAAAGCGTTTTAGAAGTAAATTAAATCAAAACGTAAATAATAGCTTTGAAATCTCCTTTAGGTAATTATTTAATACTAGGTGTAATACTTAAGGAGTGGCCACGATTGTGGAGTAGTCGCTGCCACCGAAGACCCGCCCTATAGAGCAACTGATGTACCGATGTCCAAAAGGTGAAAGTTTGGAGATTGAGGTGCCAGCTCGGGTGTAATCCTAACCACTTAAACGTGATTCAAATCATGGGGTTCTTCGCCAAAAGCTCTCGTACTGCTTTAGTGTGAGACTTTCATAAACAATGATTGAACAAATTAATCATGATTTAAGAAAATTTCACAAAGGCAATCATTTATTAATGAATGCTTGAGTCAAGTGTAAAGAACATAAATGATGAATACAAAACATGCGGCGGGGTATTTATTTACTGTCATTGTCATTCAATTCCTACTATTAGTTCACACTCTCTCTATATTTATCTTGTTCAAATTTTCAATCATTAATAAAATGCATTTTAAATCACTCAATTGAGCTGAAATTTTATATACGCGCTTCTTTTAGATGACAATACAGTAATTTAATTATAATTAATAAAAATTAATTGATTAAAACTAATTATTCAAAGAATTACAAATACAGCCACATTGGCATTATTTTTGGCGACCATTTTGGCGACTTGTGTCAAAACTTGAAAAGGTTTTTTTCTCTCTCACACACACACACAATTTAAAGCGCTCATATTTGAGCTGAAATTTTCCATGCTCTATTACTTTGGATAACAATATGTTAATTTAATTACATTTAATTAAAATTGACTTAAATTAATTGTTTAAAGAATTACAGATACAGCCCGTTGGCTTCATTTTTAGCGACTTAGATCAAACCTTAAAGATTTTTTTCCCTCACGTTTCAAAGCATTCAGTTGAACTAAAATTTTATATACACTATTATTTTGGATGGCAATACGATAACTTAAATGATAATTAATACAAATTAATTGTCACTTAATGTTGTGATTCTCTCGCATGTATATACATATTTAAGTTAATTGTAATTATTTAATAAAAAGTAACTAAAATAAAAAAAAATTGTTAATCTAAGTAGGAATTGACTTAATTTTTTATATTACTTGTTCGTATATATTTTTTTTGTATTTTATCTTAATCGTAAGAGTTTGTGGTGTTGAGACTTATCGAACATGTTTAAAATTTATTTTAGAATCAAAATATATAACATATTTTGTCCTTTTTAGGTATTCAAGTGGACTGGATCAAATGATATGTTTATAAAGGGAAGCAAAGAAAGCTTTTCCATTGGAGCTTCAGAGTAAGCATTTTACTCTATATAAGCAAAATCATAGTTTTAATAAATTATTTTTGTAGGTCCTTTCTTGCTTTGTTTTTTCTCTTTAAATGAGCATTTTATTTTTGACATTGGAAAATATTTTTATTGCAATCTAAAGTTATGCAGAAAATTTAAGTTTTAAATAACATCTTCCTTGTAAAATAGTGGGCATTAAGGGGCGATAGGTCATAATCCGGAACTCGTGCCTGACGGTATTTCTATCGAATCGGAGCTTCTAGTCCTGGTGCCGCTGAAGACTTAACTTAAAAAAAGGCTAATGCACGTTAAATCTGCAGGGGCTCGATATTTTCTCTTGAGCGTGAAATGAAAATTTGGACAAAGGTCATCCTTTCAAGTGGTTCAAAATTATGTTAATTAATCTCTGACGTAGATTCCTAAGAAAATTAATCCATAAATTAATAGAAATGCAGAAAATTAATCCATAAATTAATAGAAATGCAGAAAATTAATCCATAAATTAATAGAAATGCAGGAAATTGATCCATAAATTAATAGAAATGCAGAAAATTGATCCATAAATTAATAGAAATGCAGAAAATTAATCCATAAATGAATAGAAATGCAGAAAATTAATCATAAATGAATAGAAATGCAGAAAATTAATCCATAAATGAATAGAAATGCAGAAAATTAATCCATAAATTAATAGAAATGCAAAAAAAAAAAAAAAAAAAAAAAAAAAAAAAAAAAAAAAAAAAAAAAAAAAAAAATTAATCATAAATTGATAGAAATGCAGAAAATTAATCCATAAATTGATAGAAATGCAGAAATTAATCCATAAATTAATAGAAATGCAGAAATTGATCCATAAATTAATAGAAATGCAGGAAATTGATCCATAAATTAATAGAAATGCAGGAAATTGATCCATAAATTAATAGAAATGCAGACAATTAATTTTTATTTTGTAATGAGATTAAGGAAATTATCTTTCTTGTATTCAAGTACAGTTATTTTTAATAGCTTTGTTTTTTTTAACAATGATTGCTCTTTTAAGAATTGTTTATTTTATGGATATTGCTCATTTTTTGTACATTCTCTGTACACTGCACTTTTCATGTCTCTCGTTTTCCCAAAGGGAACTTTTACAAGCGTTAAATTAAATCAGTTTAGAAGTGGATCACATTTACATACTGTTCACCCAAAATAACAATGTTCTGCATAACAAAATGTTCGTGGTTTACTGAAACATTTAGCAAACCTCATACTATGTGGATATCTAGAATCTCTATTTCCATTTAATTTTTCATGGGAAATTCATCACACTTGCAAGTTCAAGAACCTTATTGAATTTTTTTCAGACGTTATTGTTTTTTCGAGAAGTATGGGTTAGCAACAGAATTCTTGTGTGATTACTCGTATTTTAGCTTAGCAATCGCATGGTGAACCGAATTTGTACAATACAAAAATGTGTTTTCTGTTTAAGAAATAACATTAATAAACGTCATCAAAACCAATTTAGACGGTTCGTTTTCAACAAACGTCTCATTATTTTCATAAGATTGTCAAAGTAAACCTTGGTGAGGTTCTTAGGCATTTTGCTCATTTTTCAACTTTTTTTCAAGATTACCTCGCTTTGACATCCCGATTTATTTTAACTAAATATCCATTGACAGTTATTTTTTCTTTTTAAGTACATATAATGGCATTCTGTAATTCTAAGAATTTTGATTTAATGTTTTTTTCAGGGGTCACTTCGGTCTGTGGATTGATGCCGATCTCGAGCGAGGACACAGCTCCGAATGCCAGACCTTTAACAACGATATATTGGCGTCCTCGACAGACTTCGTTATCAAAACCCTCGAAGCCTGGGGATTCGTCTAGATGTAGAGATCTAGTCAACTGCTGTGTGTCTTCTAGTTCGTAGTTCCGCCACCGCCGTTATAGATCCAAAAAACCCTTTACGCAGCCGGCGTTTCAGCAATCCCCTTTCTCGAGCCAAAACTCCCCCGACCAAGGGATACTTGCGTCTGCTACGCTCGAAGACCAATCTTTTTTGAAGCGCCGGCCTTTGTTCAAAACCCCACACCCACCCAGCGCGGAACGTTTGGATTCCGCTATTGCATAACTAGATCTAGATCGGCGTCGCCAAAACAAAGACGTCCTATAGATGTTCGCAAGGACGCTTTGGAATGCTCTTCGGGGATCATCTGTTCCAGAAGAGACGGTCTCCGAATACAAGCTGTAGTCTCTCGCATTATAAAAAAATGATGTTGATCAAAACAGAAGAACGCAGCGTATAAACTAGTTATGTGGATGCCGTAGTCAAGCTGGGGGGAAGAAGGAAGAAAACAAAGCTGTTATACATAGAGAGAACATTTTTTTAGTTGTTCAATGTTTCAAAGAACTTTAGCTTCTGTTTTTCGTTGTGTTTAGAGTGAAAAAAAAACATTTTGAAATTTTAGTTTTGCTACCACAGTTGGACGTCGAGAAGTGAAGTTATACATCGGCGAAAGAGTAAACGAGAGAAACCTCCAAGTACAACTGAAAAAAGCGAATTCAGAAAATAAATAATAAATTATTGAGCATATCTCCGCTGCTCTCTCCACGTTTCTCGATTCCTGGTTGCACAAGATGTAGCATACACATTGTAATAACGTTCATTGTTTAACACAATGTGTCTTCAACATCACGTGCTTCAAAGGATTGAGTGTTTATCCTCTCGCAGAGTTTATCACTATGAAATATTATCTAGTCCTGCAGTAGTACGAATATTATTGGCGTAAAGAGTATTGGAAATATCACGCGTTACTTTCTGAATCTTAAATTAAAAAATTTCGAGGTTATGTACTGCCAAGAAATGATTATGTAACAGCAATATCTGAATTGTGATTCGAATGTTTTTATTATTCTAAAGAGAATGAAACTGTGGAGAGAGTCGTGTGGGGGTGTAATGCTCGAGACGTCGTCGACCCCATATTTGTCCAGGGTCGGCACGACAAGAATCGTCTTCCAATCAGAGTTTAGACTCGACGGCGACGCCCCTCAACTCACCGGGTGACCTTCCACTGGAAGTTTTCTTTATTTTTTAGATGGAGGGAATTCAACGTTCACCACTTTGAAAATTCTCGATGACACGCTCAAATAATCTCCCTCCTAAAGGGATGGACCATCTTAGGATCTTCGCCCTTTACCTGGGCTCTACTTTTTTACTCTTTTTGAGATACGTGTTTTTATTGAAACCTTTAATCCCTCTCTCTAACAATGTTAGATAGTTTTATACCAAATATATTTAATGCGTTTTAAAAAAAAGCTTCAACTCACCACGCTAGTTGAGTTTGGAGGATGTTCAAATCTCCTGGGATTTTTTTCTTCGTTGCGTGTTTCTTTTTAAAAACGAATTCGTAGCATTTTTAGCTGTTTAGGTAGGTTCTTTAAGAGAAAAAAAAAATAAATCCACCACCGACTAGATCTTGATATATCTTCTCTAGATTTCACGAGCCTTTTACAACTATGTTTTTATGACTCATTTTTTTTAAAAGAAATTACTTTGTATTTTGAGTGCCAGAAATGGAAGTCATCTTTCGAATTAAAAAAAGAAAAGAAAAATATATATCATTGCAATCTACAATCGGAACTTGAAAATTTATCAAACTTCTTGCTCTTCTATATCGGAACTTTCTACGATTCCTAAACGATTTCATCAATGTCATCAGCTTTTTTTAATTTGTGCGAAAGGATCTTTTTCGAATATTTTTTAAATTTCAGCTACACCCACGCGCGTGGCTGTTCGAATGTAATTCGGGGAGGTCCCTCCTCTCGAAGACATCGTGTGGAAGGTCACCCTCTGCTACAAAATGAAATAATTTTTACTCCTACTACTTATTTTTGTACGTCTTCCCATTGTCCCATAGGTCACGTTAACTCCCCTTCACCTCCATCAACTTGAAGTAGATGCGCTATTGATGTTTTACAGCTGTAGGCAGGCTGCCGCCACGCTTTTATCCCCACTCGGATAATCCTCCGCAACACCCCCGAATGACCTTGAGTCGTTAAAACAAATACCGAGGAGACTAGTTATCACCTCGTCTATCCTGTACTTCGAATAGAAGAGAACTAGCAATAAATATAGAGATACCTATTTTTATTAGCCACTACACTATATCTTGGAGGGAAAACGTAATGTGGTCAGTCAGTAAATAATACGAAATAGTTTTATAACGTGATAGTGGTAAGCCTTATTTAGCGCTGGGTATGTCATAATATGGCAAAAAGATTTTTTCATACATTGTCTCGCCTAGCGTATAATTTAACTTTTGTAAAGAACAAAACTAATTTTAAATGATTCTGAAATGTCTATTTTTAACCATCATTTGTAGTAAATTCTTCTAGCTGCCCGTTTTGGTGGTCTGATACATTTTTAGCAACCTTATTTGCTTTGAAATAAAGTTCCTTTTGTTAACATGTATGTAACGCTAGATGGACGCGAATGCTTTTGGCGTTAGTGTTAAACAAAAGGTGTCTAACATGAAGTAGTATTCACAGGGGTGTTCATTTTTTCCAAACAAAACTATGCTGTCTTTTATTACGCCACGAAGGCCTCGTCACATTGTCATTTTAGTAGACTCCGACTAGTAGAGAAATGTAGAATTAATAGAGAGTTGCATCATTATTTATTTTATTACTCGAGACATTTCATACAGTCATAATTTTTCACACGGTATAAACTCATTGAATAATTTTATAGAGCATTGTAATCCTATAGCATTATATTAGTATTTTAGGTAAGAATGGCATTTTAAATCGTTTTTGGAGAAGTACAACCATTGAAGAATAACTCTTTTACTTAATTTGCTAAATTATGAATTGTCTAATGTTACATTAGAGTATATAGTAGAAGGTAAATAATTGGAATTCAGTTAAAATTTTAAGTTGCCTAAGTTAAATATAGCTTTTAACGCAGCAGACTTCAGTATAAATTTACTTTCACAGGTGCTGAAGCTATTAATTTTTATTGTATGAATCGATCAATGATTGTAAATCAGATCTAAATGATCTGTTGTGCAAATTGAATATTAAACTATAAGACCTTGATATATATCAACCAAAATTTTCTTTACCTCCAAGAATTAGCCAAACAATAGATCTGCAAAACCTTAAACAAGGCTTCAAGTGACGATTTATCCTGGTAACCTCTATTCTTACCTAGAATGCTACTATAAATCAAGATATATATTCTCGATATAGAATCTCATCCAGATAGAATCAAACTGAGTTATATTTTTTCGATGAATTCAATCGCTGCAGATATATATTCTGTTGAAGCGATGCGTTCTTTTTTAGCAAACACGTGTTGCGGAGGTGATTCGAGGTGCGAATGTGCACGGGCGGCGGCCCCCCTTCGCATTTTTGTAGATAGTATTCTATTTTGTAGCCATATGGATGTTGTAGTTTGAAGGACCAAAGGGTTGTCGACCTCATGTCTGGTGCTCACTCGGAGTTAAAAGTTTATTTTGTAGTTTAAATGCTGTGTCTGTCTTTCTTTGTGTCATTTTCTTCACACCATACACACACCACATGCATAATCTCTCGCGTAAAAATTCTAGAGACTATATAACGTCTTCTACAGGGTCATGCAAAACGTTTCGTTCGAATTTCATGGGGAGGTAGGAAATACGTCACGAAACAGGTTTCACACAGGAAAGTATCTCCGCAAATGTCATCTATATGAACAAAATGGACAAGTGAAGTGAAAACAATTACAGTACAGTTAAGTGGTATCAAATGTGACTTTTATACCAACAAGGTTAAGTACAGTAGATGCTCAAAATGCGACCATCTACACGAGCGTAGGATTCCCACCGCCGTTGCATTAACCGTCGAACATTTTCGAAAATGTCTGGCATATCATGGACAATGCCTGGTTTGCCTCTATTCGTGCAACAAGGTCCATTTAATTGTCAACGGGGGATCTCATACACTTATTTCATGATTCCCCAGAAAAAGAAATCCAAGGGTGATTAATTTGGTGTTCTGGGTGGCCAAGCAATCGCTCCACTTCTCCGATCTCCAAATTTTCGGTTCAGGTAATCACGCACAACAATTGCGCTACAGGGTGGAGCTCTGTCGTGTTGAAACCATATACATTTGGAGGATATTTGGAGGAACAGTGCCCTGAACTGTTTCTAGAAAGACTAGGTATTTCCGTCCATGCAATTGGGGCCGTAACAAGTAAGGTCCCAACAAACAGTTGCCAATGATTCCAGCCCACAAATTTACGGCAAGACGATGTAGCGCAACGCGAGTTTTCATACCATGAATGATTGTGAGCCCACACATATGAATTGTATGCATTGAATACACCTTCACGACTAAATCACATATTCTTCATCTGTAAAAAGCACAGAAGCCGGAAAACTGAGGTTCCCAACACCTTTCCGTATGTATAATTGTGCAAATTCTACACGCTTCGGACAATCATTAAGTTGCAGTAAACTGCACTCTTTGCAGATGCTAAGGTTGTACATTCTGCTCCTGCAGTATGCACAACACTGCCAACTGGCAGTGTACTGGTATTCGGTTTATCTTCAAAGGACTGTAGGACTCTCTTTAACGTTGACTGTCCACGTCAGTAGTCTTCTCCCTGTATTAGTGCATGTTGCTGTGCAGTGAATCCCGTTCATACAGATTACGATGCACACGTGCAAACATAATGCTGTGGTATTCTTCTGTCAGGATATCGGTTTTTGTAAACTTGCCTAGCTCGGCGACCGCTTTCGCCTGCTGCCCTTATATGCCAGATGCATATTTGCTAGCTCTTGATTCGTAAAAAACGATTAATCTCATCGCTAGTAAGTCAGCTGGTGCATTTATGACAGCGGTAGTGGTCGGCCGAGCTTTATACTGGTTGGATGCACGCAGGCCCCTCTACATAAGCATGTGTACATTTTGGGACATAATTTCCTGCGTGAATCCCGAACTCCCGACGAAATTTGAACGAAAACTTTTGAATCGCCCCGTATATTTTCTTTCCCAAGAAGATCAGTTTCTGATAAAGGGACTGAATTTCGCTTTTCTTTTAATTTTGAAGTGTTATTATAAAAGGTTTTTTCGTTCTGAACTTTGAACGATGTTAAAAACTCGTTGGCATATGGTGGCTGCTTCATGCCCTTTTAAGGAACCAAAGTTTAAACTGGTTAATTACTCGATGTCTCAAAATGTAATAATGCAGTCGTATTGGCAAGAGGTCAGCTTTTTGTTAATTATACAAAATATCAGTTATCTATTTTTAAAGGAAGCCAATAGACAAATTATTTTAATATTCCTCCCATTTTGAAATTTATCGAACAAAACCTCGGGGATTAGTCAAAAGAAAGTATTGTCCAGAAGAAGAAATTTAGTAATTAAGGTCTTGGATTCGAAATTTAAGATTTAATGTGGAACACATTTTGTTTAAACTATAAACTGCTGGGGGTTTCCAATCCGAATTTCTAAGTTTTTGTGATAAGTTGTAAAAATAATATTAAAATATATTCCCTAATCAGACGATCTGTCATTTTAGCATGGTTCAAAGAGACGAAGTTCGCTGTAAATGAAATGCTGAACAGTTCTAGTAACACTTTAATTTATAGAAGAAATCGAATCAAACTTTAACATTTAATGTTAAAAAAATTAAAGAATATTTTAAAGTAGGGAAAAAGTGTAACATTAAATTGGGAGGGGGGGGGCTATATATTACAATATCTAACTACTACAGTGTATTTTGAAAGCAAAAAATAGATTATACATGCCCATGTTCAAAAACATTACACACCGAACACACATATATACACACGAAATTTATTCAAACATGTTTGAATTAGAACTGTGTAAATCTTAAAAGCTTTTTGATTTAATTCCTTTTTGCTTAATTTGTAATATATACAATCGTATTTTTCAATGTAACTTTCACAATAACCCTACAACAATCCCTAGTTTTCTGAAATTACAAGAATCAAAATTTGAAAATTTTATATACCGAAGGATTTTTAGTTTATTATGTAAACATTGGTATATACCCATTTTAAACCAAAAATTAGCATATAACCTTTCAAAATAAGACAAATTAAGGATAATATATAATAGAGTATATTACGGCGCTAACCATAATACACTAAGGTGACATGCAATTCAAATTTAAGCAGAGCTTTTCTTTTTTCAGAAATTTGCTTATGGTTTGCATACGAGGAAAACTGGAGTAATATATTAAGTTTTATAAACATTTTTAAAAAGGAGTTTTAGTATTGTAAATTTAAAACGATTCACATTTTGTGTTGCATAATTACCATGAGCATATCGAAAATGTTTTAACTATTTTAAATCGAATATTTAATCTTGTTTATGAGCACTGAAACTAAATAGAAATTAAATGATTAATATATTTATTAATGATAGAAAAAAATAAGTTTAATATACAAGATCCAATACGTAGTCAATTCGCACAACACAAATCACCTTTTAAGATTTTCTTTCGGATTTAGATTATATTCACCAAAACAAAATCAGTAGTTCTATTCAAAATCCTTTAAGTATCAAATTTTGGGATGGGAGCGATCTTAAGAAACTCAAATCAATCCTCTTGTACTAAATATAAAACTTCGCTATTCTAAAGATACCTCGCTTTTACATTATAGTAAAAAATCTCTATTTCACTTAAAATTTAAAAATGAAATTTATATAAACTTGTAAAGTTTAATAACCTATTGCATTTAAAAAATTGACAGAATATCTACAAAGTCATAGTAATCTGACGATTCATATTGAAAACTCATTCTCAGCAGTATTATATTCCAACCGTCGTTTGATACTCGTGGTCAAAATTGCTAAAATTCGACACTACCTTTCCTCAGAGACTAGGAAATAACCAACAGACAAATTGTATAATTTTTAAGGATTAATAGCTTGAAGAAACCAATAAGATAAAAAAAATATGGAAGAAATATGAGAACGTGTAGAAATAATAAAAATTCTCCCTTTTCAATCAAAGTAAAAATGAGAAATTTTTAAAAAAAAATTCTAACTACGTTATATTTAACGTTATAGTTTAGTATTTATAAAACAAATACGCAGAATGCACACACTTCAAATTGTTAAAATTTTCCTACCTTTTATTGGGATAACCTACATTTTTGAAAATGAGGATGTGAAATTTGAGATGAAACTCAGAAGAAAATTTGTTTAGACTGATACTTGGGGAAGAAAAATCAGAACTTCTAAGAGAGGAGAGTCGATTTTATATAAGATTTAATTGCCGACTACACACACGAGATGAGGTGCATCTAGAGGGATTCTCGCGTAATATGTAAAAAATAAACAAAACTACTAACAAATTGGTGCAACAAAAAACACGCATGACCTGACGGACGCTACCTTTAATTATATTTGACTGAATTCTTTGAGTATCATTAGATATATTGTGAAATTATACGGCGTCAAGATTAAGAAATAGTTGTTTTAAATCTATTGCGATAATAGTTTTTTTTATTCTAAAAAATGAGTCTAAAGGTCTAAAATGAAACTTACTGTTGTTGTTTCTTATCCCAGGTGGTGTAGCTCAGCTACACCATCTCCATAAAACCAAAAAAATCCAGAAATAAGATAGGATTTCCTGAAACCTCGTCATATGAAAAACTCAAGCAATTTAGAATAGGACTGGGAGAGGCCTGATCAGCCTCGCCCCTAGGACATTCTGGGAAGACCTTCCGACCCTGTTGAAAAGTCAGACTTGATGTGACCACTAAGAAAGCGCGACAGAGCCGTCTGCTGATACCTAGGAATATTAAGTTGGTGACACCATCAGGGTTTTCCACCCCAAAATACCAAGAGTAAGCAGGGTTATTCTCCAAAATGCATTCAATTCTATCCTTTTAATAGAGGTGTGAGTTCAGCAAAAGTTAGACAAGTATCATCAAGTAAAGTGTCGGCAGTGGCAGACAAAAGGAAACTTAAATGATGGTATGCACTTATTTTTTCCATTGTAAGTGAATGAATTCGTGAGTATATGGCGCAAGAGCCAAATTTATACAGCTAAACTGCACCCTCTTTCTTAAGGAATTGCCAAATTTCGCCAACATGATTGTGATCTTTAAGTACGGATGTTTGCACTTGTTTAAATGTTCCTGAAACTCAGACTTGACAGCTCGAATTGTAATGCAAGGATAATTTTCGTATTATAAAATACCAATGAAAAGAAACGCTGCATCTCTTAAAAGGAACATGAAAGGTAAACATTTAATATAGTCCTTTCCTAACTGCTTTTCTTTATTGCAACGTAACAAATCTTGCAGAAATTCGCGAGATAAAACTTTCAATTATTTTAAATCTACCTTTATACTCCCAGGTTGGTTATGATAAAACTTCTCTCTATAAACAGTATCATGTAGATAAAACTGATAAACATACTGTCACCAAATTTGATATAAGAATTATACAAGACACGAAGTCAAGAAATTTTAAATTTTTTTAACACTTTTATAATCTTTACTTGTATGTAACGGAATCTTTGAACTCAGTATTTTTAGCCACAAATTAATCCTAAATTTTGCTCACTTGTCCAGGACCGATGGCAATACAATAATTTAATAATTTTATTCCATTGTCCTGATCAGGATTAACAATTTCCCATTTTCAGATTCCATTTCCAGGTTTGGAGACTAAAAGATTAAGTTACAACTTAGTTCGATTAACTATAAAAGGGTGTTTTTTAGTTCTTTTTAACTGTAATTTATTAATACAGAAAAATATTTACCGTGTGTGTGTGAGTGTAGCTTTGCATGTGAAAGCAGGAAGTTTAACTTAGAAAATGACCCACACGGAAAGCATAAACAATTGAAAAGATTTGAAAGCACTCAAACGTTAAGCCAAGAAAGTATGGGACGCTGATTGGCTCCAGAATCGAAATCTCAGGATTTGACTCTGGGTTATTTCAGGTTATGAGCGCATAAAATAATCTTATTCATCATCGTGGAAGTATTGCGACATTGGCAAACTTCAAGTTCATTATGCTAAATGGGTGAAACAATACAACGGACTAGTATTAATCTACTGTTGTATAAACATTGCCTTTCTCTTTATATAAAAGTTTGCAAGACAGCGGCCACAATGAGCAACTATCCTCAAATTGTCCTTAACACTATTAACAATCTCTCCACGTAAGACACATGGTTGTAATTTGTACCTGTTTCTGCAAACCGAATTGGGGCTTTTTTTCATTCAGTGCAGATATGCAGTTATTAATTTCCGTGTCTTTATTTCATGTGATTAGATAACTTGGTGATCAAAAATTAGTCAATTAATGCCTAAATTGCTTTGCATTTCAAGTTGGGCATTTCCTTTGTTAAATTTGCCGCTTTCCTGTTCTGGGAAACTTTTCTGATCTAAGTTTTTTCTCGAAACTTCTTGAGTGCGTCTTGTGTATGGTACATACGTTGTGATGTATTTCACAACCTGTTTTAGCTGCAAAGATGATGTTTAAAGGTAAATTTTTAATATAACTACCATGTATTTTTCAATAGTTTGTAACGAGATAAATAATTAGGATTATATACTTGTGTTCACCAGTTTTCTCCAGATAACACATATGTGGAAAATCGTGCAATGGCTAATTCTTTTAACTAAATTATAATTGTGTTTTCATATATTCCGACTAGGATTTATGTTTGGGAACTGTTGTAGCATTATTTTGTATCAACATGCGTTGTAAGTGGATAGGGTATTAAAACATGACTTGTTGAGGGGGAAATTTCTCCCTAAAATCGATACTTACAAAATTTGTGTGTGTACAAGTTATTGGTTTATTCAATAATACTTCTCTTCCACTGTTTTATTTCTCAAACTTTACATTTCAGTTAATTCGATGTATTGTAATGATTTACGATATCAAAGCTTAGAAAATATCTTACAAGGAGAGTGAAAAATCTTGGGGTCATGGATTTAGTTCAAATTTTGTAGGATGGTAGATTTAGTTTCCTTGTTGATGAAAATATATGGTTATAAGGAACCCCTGCTCAATAATGTTTTAGATATATGTAAATGAAGATGCAACTCACTCGTTAAATTCAGTTTTGTAGCAAACGATTACATGTAATGGGTTTAGCGTAGCAGCAACATAATTAGTTAAAAATAGGACTAGCTTCTTACCCCCTCATTGTCCGTACAATGTTGAAACTTGTCCTAACAGTAAATGAAATCAATTTCGAAAAGTCTCTCGCGCATCGAATTAGTGCATATTGTTGTATAGGCATCTGATTCTTTGTATTTCGAACGAATTGCCTGTTCAATTGCAAATATCTAAAAAATTATTGAGTAGTCGCCCCTATAACCATATATCTTGATCAACAGGGAAACTAAATCTACCATCTTACAAAATTTGAACTAAATCATTGACCCCAAGAGCTTACACTTTCCTTGTTCGCTAAAAAGTCTTACCATTTCTTTATTCTTTAGTTCTTCATTAAATTTGAAATTGTTATCCCTTTTTAAAATATGACAGTCACTCAGGTGTAGCTTAGTCAAAATGGCCTATTGCGAGAGAATGATGGTTGACTATTGCCTAATACAATCACACTCTCTCACTCAGAGCATTCACTGAATGAAAACATTTCAATTTCTATTCAGATTAACACATTGAGCTAAGGCTCTTGTGTGATTATTAAAGATAAATCTTACAAATAACGGTAAAATTTCACGTAAACGCCAAAGATGGTACCCCGCACTCAAAAGTTTCACATCACGCCATGAGTAAAGGTTTAAAATAGTGTTAGATTTATCACCTGATATTGATAAAAATTGAGTTTCGCGGGTCTCCACACATTTTTCTAACTAGAAAAAACAGTCGGAAGCTCAAATAAATAAGGCAATGAAATTTAATAAACATGCGCAGAAAATGCTATTTTTTAAAAATTTTTTTAACATATGTTATAACATTTTAATTGATGTTATAACGTTAAATCCTTTGTGCACTTTTTAAATAATATTTGAAGTTTTTAAGTCAGTATTTTTTTTTTTTTTTTTGCTCTTTCTAATGATGACGGTATAATGATTTCCATGCTTATATGATTTGAAAAAAAAATGTAATCTAAGAGAATTATGCGTGTATCAGTATTTAATGCAAATTAATTTAAGGTATCCGACTACTTTTTTAAAAAATGGATAGATGAGCATTTTTTTTGTTGTTGTTTTTAGATTTGTTTAGAATTTATGAAAAATATGCTAAAATTAAGAGAAGAAAAAGAAATTATTATAACTAAAATGGGTAAAAATTGACAAAAAATAACATAAATGTGGCCCATTCTGTACCAAAAGTTCATAAACAAATTTTCAATTTTTCAATTCTTTTGTATTGCTATGTTATTCATTTTTGAAGTGACCTTCAGGATAAGAGATATTTTAATTTTTACAAAAACTGAAGCACTTTATCTTAGTTGTTATATGAAATTGCTTAAGAAAACAGTGATTATATTCACATAAGGGACTTGAAATTTTGTTATAAAACGGTGATTAATAAATCTAAAGTTTAAAAGACTTCTACTACTTCACAAAACTTACACAAAAAAAAACTTTCATTTAATTATTTTCAAAACTTTTTGAGCAATCGCTGGTTCCGTTTGAGTATTTAAAAAAAAACACATTTCGAGTAAAACGTGCTTTAAAGTATGACATCTTGCTTAAAGTAATGGCATCTTCTCTTTCTAAAACACTTATAGTTTTTGTTCTAGTGGATGGAAAATAATAAACTTGGTATTTTTATAAAGCTAATAAAATGGTCTGTAAAAAAATTATAAAAAAAATTTGTCAATTTTTAGCAAAATTCACAATTTTAGGGTAGTCGGATACCTTAAGAGTATTGTATATTTGGCTGTTGATTTTGGTACTATACAAAAAAAATTCTAAACTAATACAGAGCGTATACACATAACGAATTTCAATTGATGTGCTTAAATTATATAAAGCTTTTTTTTCTATCGGCCGTTCTGAATTTGTGAATGCATTGATACTCCTTTGTGGAGAAAATTTCTACTTAATCTATATTATCTTATACATACTTTTTTATTGTGAAAATGATTATAAAATCCCCGTGTACTACAAAGTATTTTATGGGGCACACAGAAGTAAGTATTAATCACACATTACAGAGGAAAGAAGGAAAAAATTTTGAGGTTATGAACGATTACAAATATTTAGAACAAATTTACATAACTTTTTGAAAGCACTTTTGGTGTAAAGAAGTTGGTGAAGAGATTTGGAGGCCAATTTATATTAAGTCCCTTGAAAACCAGTCTTTATGATCTTTCTCTCTCTGGCATACTTGGAACACAGAATTAGATCATGCTCTATATTTTCTTTACCACCAATAATACAATCACAGGAAGATGGCGAAACATATTATTTTTCTTCTGAGATCTCTATATTAGAGTACTTATCCGAAAGCAATTATATGTGCTGACAAATTGAAAGTTTAGGAAAAAGTATACTTATTTTCCTTCCATTTTCAAAGAATTTTCTTTTTTTTTATAGTGATTGGTGGAAAGTATTCAGGTAATTTAAAAAAAAAAATGTTTAAAAATACCCAATCAAAAAACATTTGTCATCAGACGCAAATTCTCGTTACTTTTTGTTCTTTTGCATTCATATCCTCACATTCACATAATACAACAAATGAAAATTTAATACACGTGATCAGATGAGAAGTTTGCCCTCTGTACTATCACCTCTGTTAATGAATTTGAACTATAATACATATTATTGTTCTGAAGTTTTACAAATAATGGTTTTAGACACCAAGGGGATATGCTATTATAACAATGCTTTAATTGAACAAAACGTTGAAAAGGAATTTTTCATTGGTATAATATACTTTCAAAATTAAAGTTATTATTGGTGAAAGCAGGAGTGAATTGAGAAACATAAATTGAAAAATGATTGACTGACCATTTTATTCGTATCTGGAACAATAGACCTCTTGATGGCAAACAATCTTTATTTTGTGAGTAGAAAAAAACTACTTATAAAAAAAAATCAAATTTACCTTCAAGAATTCAAAATGGCTGACTTGAGGAATAATAATTGGCTCATTCATTAACTTTGACTGCAGGAACCCTGTTGTTCGAGTTTTAATTTAATCATGAAACAATGTGTAGAATAATGAATATTTCTAGATGTATGAGATTTGATTAAACTTCAAAATTTCTCATCCATCATGTTCATTGTTTTAATTGGAATTCAATTTATAAGAGGCCAATAGCCAAACGTGTATTGCTCTAATATATATATAACGCTTATTTATCAATTTATTCACTTATTAGGGACTGTATTTGGAGTCTTAAGACATTGACTTAATTTAATTTAGATTGAATTGAATTTTACTTATGTAATAATTAATCTCTATTCGTACATTATATTGGAAAGGACACTGAATAGCGTTAAGATGTTTCTAAAGATTGATTTTCAATTGCAAAAGAAAATATAGAAGTTTTATCTGATACTCTATAGCAGAAAATTGTATTGAAGCACAAGTATAGATCTTTCACACATTAAGAAATCTTTTATGTGATACGGCACTAAAACGGGACCACTCAAATGTATACTTACTGAGATTTAATAATACACAAGAATGACATACAAAAGAACAACAGGGAAAATGAATGTTTATTAGACTCTCTAGTATACAGTCTTCTTCAAACACAAAATACACGTTCTAAAAATAAAATCTACATAAAAGTAACAAGAATAAAACCTCTCTATAGATCGACAATGTATAGTATAACACTCGAGACGAGTCGAAAGCCTTTCTGTCTTGTAACAAAGTCTCGTCCAATTTGTGAAACGTAACATACAGGTACATACATCTGTCAGAAGTGGCCCTCGACTCATCTAGATAACAGTTATTAACAAGAATACTCTGAAACAGAGTGAAAAAGGAGGTGCAAGGAGACCCGCGCTCTCGCTCTCCTAGGAAACCAAATATTGTGACAACTTTCTTATAGAACGTTTTAGATATATACTAGTGTACAGCATCATATATTACAAAATTACCTCTGTTGAATAGCGTTTTGAGTCTTATTTGGGCAACTTTACATTTGCTTACAGATATAAACAATTCTGCATTTTTTATATGTTGTTTTTTGCCGTTTTAATTCATTCTGTTTTCAGATTTAAGCAATTACAAGTATCGTATTTATCACCTTGCATAAAAATGTGGAAAATGGGGATTATTACGTCAAATTTATACTTTAATATATTACCATATTATATACAAATATTACGATTCACCAATAGAAATGCAAATCCCGATAATTATTCATTGGGTTTTCTTCGAACTCGGATTGTTACAGTCAAGTATGGTATTTGATAAATAAATGCTGTTACAATGTAAACTTATAAACAAGTATTGTTTCAAATGTATTTGTTGTCCGGGGGAGGGCAATTATTTAGGGTAGAGGGTCTCATATATATATATATAGTGGAAAAAGAGGATACCGGAGAAACCACATTCGGTTGGTTTAAATGATTGGATTATTAACTTTGCATCTCAGATAAGGTATAAATTGTACCATATAAAAATTGATAAATATAAGTTAAATAAAACATTCAAGTTATTTATTGAGCTTATTTCATATATCATCTATAGGTGTAAGCACATTTAATTTTAGGAATAGTTTAATGAGACATGTACCCTATCATATTTTTCTACAATTTTAGAAATCAGGAGGGAGACTATTTGTTGAAATTCTCATCATAGCCTGCAAGTAAATACATATATTTACACGTGTTGTGGTCTTCAAGCAAGAAAAACTTTGCTCACAAATATGTGCCGACCCAAATATGGAGAACATTTTCTCTATATTTGGTTTTCTGAATGTTGGCGGACCGTAGCAAAACTATTTAAGGACCTTATGTGGCACGTGGGGCAGCCATTTGCCCACCCCTGTAATCTATAGGACTCAAATTAATTATTAACAAGAAAAAAAAAGTTATATTGTAGTTTCTTTTACTGAATATATATGTTTGTAATTCAAATTTTTAAATAGCATTTTTTTCTTCGAAGAATAATTTCTTTTGAATAAATTTTAAAATATATAGTGTGTAAATTATAGCCCTCTTCTTATATTTCAAAAGTTGGAGTATTAAATTTATCTTTTACTGCAATTTAAGTAAGTGTCGGTGCGAAAAGCATATACTATGGTTACAAAACACGTTTTCTTTCACTTCGTTGGATCATTTAACAATTGTGATATGTGACTTTCGGAGCAATCAAAGACACGCAGTATTTTGTCTTGAATTTTAGTTAGATATAACAAATAAAGTAGTTAATAAAGTGGAACAATATTCTACAACGACAGCATTAAAAATCTCTTTTATATTCATTAAAGTCCATCTTTTTTAATGTGAGAGCGAGAACGTTCGGAGGAAAATGGTGCTAGATGTATCACAAGGAAGAATTGTCCTTCACCTGCTATTTGTGGTCTTTGTACCTTGCAGACGGATGCGGACTACGTTATTGCTGAATCTTGTGATTGGCCTAGTGTCCGCTTTTAAACTGTTTTCTCTTCTTAAAATGGACTTCGGTGGCTAGTTGACGTATACTTTAGTGTCCCAGCTGCTAATAGTGAAAGCCTCATCTATAAAAAAATGAGCTCTTTCGCGTTGTAGAACATGTACCAATGTCGATATTTGGCAAGAACAAGGTTTGCCAACCTGCGTTTTGTTCGGTTGCAAAAAATCTGAACAATAGCAAATGCCACCATTTTATTCCAAGGGCTCATTTGTAGTATCAAGATCATACAATAACTTTAAACAACAGCAATGCACCTATCGATGAGACATATTTCATGAATTAAGCAAATACACAGTCTATCACATGATGATATATACAAACTGAGTCGCATTGTATAAGCACAGTTTTGCCATTTATCACGTGGTATATACAGAAGTGCCCCCTAGCAATCTGCTTCTATTTTACAATGGAAGAATCAGTTCCTAGTTAATAGACATTTAGTAGAAGAGCAAATATGAGCAACGAATTCAGAAATGGAATGTAGTTTATGAAACAATAATATGTACACTTGTAAACATAACAAAGCATATCTAAACTAGCATCACATAATTGATTCTAACTATTTGTGAACTGTAGAATACAACACACAACAGAAAAAAATCATCCCAAGTATAATTATAAATTACACAATGATTAATTATTTTTTGGAATACTTATCAAGTATTTCAAAGATAAATTTGGGAATGTGAACACTTTTTAAATGATAAAGTAGAAGATCAATTGTGTGTGAAAATGGAACATGTTTTAACTGTCATAATTATTGCTTGACAGTATAATAAAGGTATAATATTTTTCAAATGTTCTTTAGGCATAATTGTCCTTTATAAAAATCATTGAAATATAGTGCAACATGGTTCTTTGGGAGGAAATCAAATAAACTTATTTGATATAAAATAATTTTTCAAATAAAAACTTAGAAAATAAAAAAAAATTATATGGAAGCATGAGAGGCCTTTTTTGAAATAAGTATAAAAATACACCTGGTACCAGTCAAAACTTTTCTTAAAGGTCCCAAAAAAAACCGTTAAAAGTTATAAGTAATTTTAAAGATACACACAATTAAAGAATTCATGAAAAAAAAAAAGAAAATTCCATCAATTCGTAATACCGGAAATCGTTTGATTTTGTATGATACGGTTCCACAAAAAATGACTAATATGGCGATTTATTTATAAAGAAGCGAAAATCATCTTATTTTTTACTATCTTATTTAATAAAAAGATTTTCAGCAAATTGCTATTAAAATGGAGGCTTTTTTCACAACAGTATTTTAATGTCTAATTTTGAATATTTTTTTCTGTTATTCTTAGATGTCAGTGCTGAGCGGAGAAATAAATCGTCTGCAATAAAAATATTAAAAAAGATTATTTGTTTATAATAATTCTTGTTCGTTTATCCTTTTTCGTAAAATTTCGGCACTAAAATTAATACTGAATTCCAAAAATTCATCATTATTATTAGTATTCGGGAAAAAAAAATATTGAATTTTTTATGTTTAAGAAATTTGTTCACTACTTCTTGTTTAGTGTAAGATAATTTGCTACAACTTCGCATTATAAAATTTAAAAGAATTATTATTCTCTGAATCATTTAGATTTTTCGTCTGCTTTTATGTTTGAAGTTTTATTCCAGTATGATTTGGATCCAAAGTGAGTAAGTGTGTACATAAAATCTTTTATTATTTTTTAAAATTGTATTTTGTGCTATAATTTTGTATAACAAGAAAGTAAAATAGTTAGTAAGATCATATATATATCACAATATGTTCTTAGATTTTTATCTTCTATACTTTCTTCGGACCGTAGCTAATAACTGATTGCATGAGTCTTATACGATGGCACTAATTTGATAAGGAAGCCAAATCTCTCTCTCTCCTTGGAGATTTGCAGTAGATCGCCTTCGATAAATCAAGGAAAGGATTTGCTAATGACAGAAGTCTAGGCAATTTTATCCGACCTAAGATATATCATTTTTCTTTTTATTGCAAGTTTTATTCACAAATAAACGCCTTAAAATTTAATCTAAGTAGAAATAGTATTGTTTATATAATTCTTATCTCCGATTTGGAGAATTTTTGCTGACATTACTCATTGCTGTTAAAATTAATTATCTTTTGGTTTGTCTATTTTATGCTAGTACCAAAATGCTGCATATTTTTTGGAATCATTTGTAAATTTAAATTATTTTTTTGCATTAACTATTTTGAGTTAGTCTATTAATTGAATAATATTTTGATTAACAATATAAGGATTTGTTTTAACATAATAAGAAGATTATTTTTTATGTGATATACGACAACTAAAGAATTCACTTTTTTTATACACTTATTTTTCAACTTCCATTTTAATTTATATTATTTTGAGTATTTTATTTAATATTATTGAGAGAGAGAAATGTATATATGTAGAAGTATAGATAATACGCTTTTCGATAATACAAACACTAAGATCATAGTCAAAAAATGAGTAATTATTATTTTATATTATATTTGTCTGAAAAAATGTTCCTGTGTCCTTTGTCTGAGCAAATGTATATATGTATATGTTGAGAGAATTTTGCAATACAAAACTCCTAAATGTCATATTGTTATTAATACTTTATAATACATATTGCAAGTAATAATTTTTTACAAACAATGTGAGGGCTTTTGAACAAGTGCAAAAAAAAAAACATTTGTTGAAATAATTGACTTTTAATTATGTTAGCGTTATTATTTAAAAAAAATCAATATCTTAATTTCAACTATAATTTTCAAAAATTATGTCAAAAGTAGTTTTTTAAGCGTGAAACAAAATTTCAAAAATTTATACATCCCCCCCTCCCCTTAAAATATGCAATATATATAACTATGTGTCTTCGGAAAATATATTACAGATTTTTAATACAAAAGACCTGGTACAACTAAAACTTTCTTTCACAGTTTGTAGCAGAACTATATTTTTAAGGCTTCACTTAAATATGTTGATGTTCAAATTAAATATTTTATGAAAAACTGATATTTTATTTGACTAGTAGAAGCATTTGAAATATGTGAAATTATTTAATTCTATTTAAAACTTTATTATAGGCTTCACAAATTAATAAGGAATATACAGGTATTATTTACATAATTATATTTTCATCTCATTAGTCCATTTTTAAACTGAAAAAAAGGTCTCTCATTCTTATTCTCTTAGAGTATTTTTAGTATAGTAATATAAATAAATAAACAATCACATTATACATCTTAGCAAGTAAACATGCATTAAGATGAATGAAAAAAATTCTAATGCCAATTCTAAAACATTTCTATCACATTGTACAAATACATTTAAACAACTGCAAGCCTTGCAAATAAGTATAAATAAAAAGTTAATCAACATATACAAAAATATGTATACAAATGTTGTTCTATGTTTGTTCTTAACGTTAGCTTTCATTTTGAGAACCTTCTTTGGTATTCAAGATAAAACAAATACTTCTTTAAATAAAAAAAAAATATTTCTCTTATAAAACATCTGAAAAATAAAACACATGTCATATTATTTAAATAAATTATACTCAAATGCCACCAATGAGAAATTTCTGGCGTCATAACAATAATTATATGTTGGAGTTTCAAGATTACACCACATGTTATAAAATGAAACAGGTGATACAATAAAACACATAATATAAAAATTCACAAATACATTGATTAAATCCTATACTGAATAATAAAAATATAAATAGTTTGAAATTTCATGATACACTTTTTAGTACGAAAACAGACATAAATTTAAATTAGTGAGACAAAATAGGGCAATGACCTTTATTATCGTCAAATCGAACATTATTAAAAGTTTGTATAAAAAATACTATTAAGAAAATGACGATGAAAAAAATGATTTCTCAAACTTATGAAAATACTGCTTTAATTAATCATCTCAACAAAGACCGCTTAAAAAGTTATAGGAATTAAATAACTGAAAAGATTTAGTTTTCAAATTAAGGAATAAATGTTGGAATTTATATGACCAAAAGTTATTTTTCAAATATAAATTTGGTTCTCGTTTTTTCGCTGAGAAATAACAATAATGAGGAATTTTTAGATCGATATTTGTCAAATTTGTTTCAAATATAAAATAGTGCAATTGTGAGTACTTAATGGCAAAAAAAGGTTTCAACGGGATTTTATAATAAACCTAGTACATAAAAATTTATAAAACACTTCAGGAGAAAGCTCAGTTCTATGTGCCAAATCGTGCAAATTATGCATATCAGATGAGAGATTCATGTAAAAAATATCTTATTTTGAAAGAGATTTCTGCCACACCTCCAAATCAGCACCCGAAACTTGCGTTAGAAAAATAAAATCGGCAAACTAAACAATCAAAGTGGTATCACTATTTTGGCACTGTTTTTTATAAGAAAATGACTAATTGCCTGCAACTATTTTGGCCACGTTTGACGAAAAGGAATGTAAGAATACTTCTTAAGAAACTATATTTCCTCAGCGTACAATAAGCGAGATATACAAGAAAATCTACGGTAAATATCCAGCCCTGATGAAAATAATCCTTTTGCAGGCGAAGGACAATGTCTGCCTTGTGTGAAAGACATTCGCCAATAAAGCATTATATTTACAAAGGAAGATTGGGCGTTATTTGGGAATGTATCGTAGAGGGAAATATTGCGAGATACAATGTCTATATACTAAGCTATTTTGATCTTAAGGGTATTTTTTATTCTTTGGCTCCACATTGATGTTATTGCTTTTAGTAGATTATTGTATAACATTATCCAGAGGCTTCGGTATTCTTGCGAACATTATTGACAAAAATATTCATTAAATCAATGATTCTGTTACGTATTTTAAGCCTTAAATGTACTTTTAATTCCCCTAGAGAAGTGCCTCTTTCTGTATTTCTATCAAAGTAAGCATTTTAAATTAGTAAATAATAATCGAAAGCAGATAAAAATTTAAAAAAAAGTACTTAAGGATATAGATCACATCGATAACCTTCAGTTATTTAAAGTTTCAAAGCTAACTTCGAACTTCTGATAAATATCTCGTAATTGAAAAAAAAAACCTATTTGAGTTCTTTGTTATATATTTTTAAAGTTTTTCTTAAATTACTTTTGAGTAAGTAATCAAGTCTGAAAAATTATATGTCTAATTTCTGAATTTTTAAATTAACTGGATATATTCCTGTTCAGCTTAAAGAGTATAGGTAAAAACGTAACGCGAAAATTTGAAATTATATTCGAACTTGTAAAATATTTCGGTCAACCAAGGCTAGGTTTTAGTTTAAATTCAGTTAATAATTTTCTAATACTTAAGTATTACAGCTTCTATATAAAAATTATGCATTGCATCTCAAAGTCAATAATGCCAAGCTTGAAAAACTTCGCAGTAGCAACAAGTATTACAATATTTAAAAAATGTCATGTTCCTTTATTTTCTAACCTAAGCCTCTGAATAAAAACATCGGAACCTTTTTCTCTAAAAATAACCAAATGATTGAGATGTTTCACCTGGACGTTTTCCTACTCTATTCTATCCAGAGGAAAGAAAAGAGAAGAATTTGAGATATTTGCGGAAGAATCGCATATACATATAAAAGAGCACCGTCGCGCTCACCTTTAGAACCATCGGAGGTGCAGCACCTCTGGAGCAGTGTTAAGACAGTGGGGCTTGCTCAACACGTCTTATTTTGGTCCTCATTTGTTGAAATTTACATATTTACAAACAGATCGGCCCAAGGAGTCATTTTTGAAAAGGGACTGCACCCATTTTCAATCTATAGTGCTCAAAAAATTGTTTATCGCCATTTCTTTTCCTGGATGACTCAACAAAGCTTCTCAATCTCGAGACTTTTATAAATCACTTTAAAACAACAAGCAATTGCATCCTTTTCCTCACCAGCAAATGACATCTGAATTACAATGGAAGCAAACGCGCTGTCCGATGATTTGGAGCGTATGTTTGGTGTCTTGTAAAACAAATATAATTAGTTTAAAATGAAACTAATGTTTTTTAAATTAAACTTATTGCTGCAATAAATGTAGTATTTTTTTCACTATTTGTTACTTCGAGGAAACATGTTCATTTAAGTATGAAAATCTATAAATGTATCACGATTTTAAGAAATCTAAAAGCGTGTAGCTCTCTTATACCGCAAGTCCCTCCGAAACTCGACGCTGTTTTCGAACTTCTGAATAATCGCTTTTCAACGAAACTCCAAGCCATGGAAAGAACTTGAAATGCAAAATAACTTTTCTCGTCTCTCTGAAAGCCATCGGAAGTTATACACGTTGAGATGGACTTTCGAACATTTACCATGGCTTTATTTCTGTGTTACTTACCACATCCCCAGAACGAAGTGATGCTTATTCCTTCGAAGATTTCATTCCGTAAATTCTCGAGGCACGCTTCTGTGAAAATCCTTTTTATTCAGTTTAAGAAAATAGTGATTATCGATCGCGTGCCTCCTTCACTGAAGATTTAATAATTGTCTCGTGATTGCATATATTGTAATGAAAGATGAAATAGAAGTCTTTCTTCCATTTGGCAATGGCGATTACATTTTAAAACCTGAAGTTCCAAACATTGAAGATAGAGAAAGGAAACGAAGGATGAAGAACACTGAACGTGGTGGTCAGATCACAAAGGGGCTGCTTTTAAGGAACACCGTAACATCAGAGCGAGGCTGGAAGGAATAGTGTCATCCAACAGGGACAACAATGGGGCGTCTCCAGGTAGAAGGCTTGTTCTTTTTGGAAGCTAGACGCGCGGCCCTCAACAGGCACGACCTGAGTACGGTGTCAAGGGGATGGTGTCACAAGATGGGAGGCAAAAAGGTTCCTGAGTCCTCTAGAGGGTCTTTGTGCTCGAAAAGGCGTGGAACAGGATCCTCTGAGCTAAATTCGCCCTGCTTCAGTAATACTGAAAAGAGTTGAAAAAATACCCTTTTGAGAGCAATGTCCAACATTTCACTCCACAAAGAATAAAACATACTACTTAAATGAAATTTAAAGAAACGTTAGCATTAAGTTAAAGAATATAATAGCTTTTTAAATATTTATTGGGTTCAAGCACTTTAAAATCTTATATACAAGAGAATTATTTTGCTAAAAGTGCCACTATCTTTGGAAATGATTGGACAATTTCCGTCCCATATTAATTCTTGAGACGCATGCTCAAAGTGCAACTTCTTGATCACTAAAATAAATACAAACCAGAAATCCTATTCTGATGCTGGAAATTCTACCAAGTATTTTCCTGTAGTAAGCATTAAATTGCATTACAAATACCTAAAAGATTTCTTGATCCACCACGGGTTTTTCTTGTCAAGCTTAAATCTCTATTTAAAATTAAAAGCACTTTATGTTATCTTTATGGACCTGCTGGAGATTTGACCTTCTACGTCTCTTTTTGATTTTCATTTTAGTATAACTCATCAATAACAATAGGAATTAGAAGATTATTAATGTTATTAGCAATAGATGCTTATAGGCTCTATGTATAGATCGACAGGATTAATCAAAACTGTACAGAGAATATCTAGGGATTCAGTGAAAGACACAAATATGATCATAATTGATCATATTTGTGTCTTTAAAAGTTTCATCTAATTCATTTATAAAAAATTTCCGAAACCTGAAATATTTTCTGAAATTTGAAGAAACATTTCTATTCTTAGTTGGTTAGCAAAGGATTCCTGGGTATAATAATAATATTCATTTAAAAGGTATATAAGCTTGTAGATGCAACATAGAATATAAATTTATATTGTTAAAAAAAAGTATTAGCCAATTAAGTAACTTGGATTTAGGATTAATTTAGATTTATAAATAAAATTACTGATGATCATTAAAATATTTTTTTAAGGTTTTTAAACTTAAATTAATGTAGAAAAATGATACAGATTAGTATTATCATTCCACTTGTATGAAATGGCTTAGCACACTAAAGCGTTATTTTTACAAGAGATACAATAAAGAAAATAAAAGAGTACTTTATTCTGGATTATTATTAGTGAGATAGCTTCAACGGATTCTTTAAAAGGACGTATGTTTACAATACATATAAAATGTTACCTACCCATGAAAATAATCTTCCTTGAGTATGCTTGATTTGAATTGCTATTCTTTAGCTATCAACTAAAAAAGTCGATCAAAAGAATTCGCACTAAGATATTGTCTTCTTATCAATGTATGGTATGACAATCTATGCGATGCATGTTAACTCGACGCTAGTGACTAATTTTTTTTAAAACTGAGAAACTGTGACCATCAAACTCTTATATGCGTGTGTTTAATTTACTTTGCAATTTAATTAATAATTTAATTTTTCTATCAAACTTTGAAAAAAGATCATAAAATCCAAGGAACCCATTAATTCTTTTTGACTGAAGGTGTGCACAATTATTCTACAAAAGAGTAGAATTATTGCATAAAAGCATTATGTGAATTATTGGATGTTAAAGTAACAGATTTGAAACCGAACGGAGAAAAGTTATAAGCCTTAATTTTCGATTTATATTCTAGAATTTATTGTAGAGTCTTTGAAACAATTTTTTGAGAGTTTCAGTGTAATAAAAAATTGATTAGAAACCAGATTAATAAGTCTACTGATATATACAATAAAATGTCTGTTTTTGAAATTAAATTAAAAAATTAATCCAATATTGAATTTTAAACAATTTTGTGTTGCACGTAATCAGAAATTTGCTAAATTTTATTTTTCCTAAATTGATTTTTAAAATTTTTTTATTAGAGTTCACATATCAACAATTGTATCAACATTGAATTAGTTTTAAATTAAATCAGTGTAATATATTGTATAAAAGGTTTATATAAATACTAATGTATTTTTTAAATTTTCGATTACCATAAAACTTAATTGCTTTAAACTTAAATAAATCATGTGCATGAGCTAATCATCCCTGTTGTGAAAAATTCGATTTACTTGTAACATTTTAGTATAAGTTTGAATATTTTCAAGTTTATAGCTCTCTAGAGAAGTATGTGTGTGTGGGGAAAAAAGATTTTGCACGCTGATACTTTAATCCTTTTTATTTTAATACAATACCTACCTTTCTCGACATTTCAGCGATTCAGGAAGTAGTTATGATTACTTACATTCTGTAACTCCTCAAGATTGATCACCTGTATTAAATGCATAGAGCTCAACACTATTCATACCTTTTCATGTATTAAATTATAATCTATTCAACAAAAGATTTCTATATTCTACTGAGAGCATGTAATATAAATATCTGCAATGTATTTTGAAAGAAAATCTACAAATTCATGCATGTATTTACTATGAACATCTTATTGTGAGCCTAGCTTACTTTGCAATATTTCTGAAGCAATAACTCTAATAACAAGCAAGCTACTATGATGGTATATATATAATCATTTATGAGACTAACACGCTTCTCTCTCTCTCTGAACTAAAGTAATTCACTAACATACACTCGATTGAGTTTTTGATATATCTAACAGAAAATAGAATGCTAAGGTGAAAAGAAACGTTGAATGCGGTTATGGCAATGAGGATTAATATGTGTATCTGAACAAACTGTTTTTTTCCTCCGAAATATCTATTGCTACAATTTTGAGAGTAAATCGGAGCACTCATTTCAAAGCACATTGATAAAAGGATAACTATAATAAAAGCTTTGTATTAGAAATTGACATGCAAGTAGTTAGCACCTCTATAATCTACTTTCCTAAGAACTGAACTAATAATAATGATAATTAGTTTAGGTTGGGAGGATTCACATTGTTATTGCAATCAGTGCCAGTTGCAGAAAGGGAATTCTTACTGTTTAGACTTTTAAAAAATTAAACAAGATTATTCCTTTATTTTTATTTAAAGTTCAAAATTATTAGTTTTTGTTACTGAAATGTATATATACAGAGCTCAAAGGATGAAAAAACTCTTAAAAACATTCACGCGATTGGATTAGTTTATTCTTTCGCAGGACAATGGACGCATTTTATCTTGGGCTGGTGTGAGATATTTTAAAATAAAGATTTTTTTTGGTCCTTATATTTTAAGTTGATATATAAAATCAATTTGTTTCTTGATATGCTGCTGGACATTATAAGATTGACATCATTTTATATTTCTCAGAATGTTTTATTTTCCTTCTTTTTATTAAATAAATACAATTATTAACGTTCAATTTAAAATATTGATTCTTTTCATCATTAATGTTAGCACTCTGGTTCACTAATCATGTTCAAATTATTTAGATGCAATAATAGACGTATTAATGATTATTTTCTAGATTAAAGTTAGTAGTTATCACAAGACTAATAATTCTTTACCCATGAAATGCATCCAAAGAAAAAAAAGCCCCAATGAATAATCAATAAAAAATAATCTTAATTGTGAAAAAATTGTGATAGTGAAAAAGAATTGTGATAGTTATAGTGTGATTACAAGAAATTACAATGGAATTTCCTTGAAAGCAATTTTCAAAAGTAATAAAAGACCTCCCTCCTTATTAAACATTTAAAAAGTGAAAGTTAATGTCATTGTTCTTTACATTTTTTGAAGAGAAATTCTTTTTTAAAATTTTTTTATCGAATTAACAAATTATAGAAGGTAAAACAGTTTCACATTACAGCACATAAGAATGAATACCTATCTTTTTCATAGAGGTAAAGGATTCTACGGATATAAGTTAAATACTATAAAAAATTATAAATTTAGAATATTATCAGTACTTTCAGTTTTCGCATAGAGTATATTTATTGAATGGAATTTCGAATTTATACATTTAACATAACGCGATATAGTTTCGTTTGACATTGAGTTTGTGTCATAATGTATGGTTCAAATTTTGATAAATATTGTTATTGTTAAATGCGTGTATAGAACATTGTTGATTGTTGAAGTTCTTTCTGGAGGTTATTATATTAAACAAAATTCCGTTTGTGTTATAACTGTGTTTGTTAAAAGCTCTTAGCAAATATTATCTGTGTTGTCTTTCAATCCTAACAACAGTCGATGTACTTTAAAACTTTTTGGAATTTTCATAAAAGAAATCCTTTAAGTTACAAAGACAATTCGATTTCTGTTAAATCCACTCAGTCATCAATAAAACTCGTTACGCCTCTATAAGAAATGAAAATAAAAAATAATTAAACAAATAAAAAAACATATAAAATGTTCTGGAATATTAATTTGTGAAGTTATGCACATCTTTTGACAATTTGTGTATTTGATTAAAATGGGAGAGGGGGAACCAAATCAAATTAACTTAATTTTTCTAAATATGAATCGAATTTACCATACAGTCCAATGAAGTTCAAAATTTAGTTTGTTTAAAATATTTAGAAAAAAAAATGAAGCCTCTTAATTATCAAAGTCATTACTAAGTTATACAAATAGATAAAAACATTCAATATCAAATCTATTCCAAAAAACGAATTAACTTAAGTTAATCAACACATATAAAAATATATATTCAGATGTTGTTCTATGTTTGTTCTTAAAGTTAACAAATTTTTTAATTAGAGACAAAGCAGATTAAAGTTAATCGATAATAAGTATTAATCTTATTGGGCTCGAGCACATTATCATACGTTTTAGAACACCAATTCTTCAAAGTAAAAACTCTGTGCTCACATCACACACGTGCGACTCTAATCGAGGGGTGTCTTCCCGTCCTGTTCCATCCCCAAGTATCCCTTCAGCTGACAGCATCTGGCACTGACCGCAAGTGGGATGTTGTCCAGGCGGGGGGAGTAGTGGGGGAGAAGGGAGCGGACTCACACGACTCTTCAGAGGAGGTCTTGCTGAGCGAGGTGTAGATGTAGTCCTTCCTCGAGGAGTCTCTAAGACGCATATTCGTCTTGCATGCCTTGTACACACGGGGCATCGTCGAACTTGTGCTCACTAGGAAAAAGAAGTATTGCTAAAATATTCAGGTGAATTGGCTAAAGTAAATGATAGATATTGATTAAAATTTTTTGTTACAGATAGTTTCATTTACTGTACCTTTTCCTTCTGAGGGCCTTCTATTAATGTGTAACAAGACACATGTATTTTATTAGAAAAACTCCACAAACATTTAATCTTAAAGAACATAACTATGATTTTAAAACACCGCTTATTTCCTTGTACATAAGTCGGGAGTTTTCGGAACTTTTTCAGTTATTGTAAGCTGTCGCTTTTTTACAGATTCTCTAATCTCGGAAAGAAAAAAAACACAGTTTAAGGTATCCGAGTACATGCGACAACTCTAAAAAAAAATAGAGATATGGGGATTTCTTGTCGTTTTTAGATTTGTTTAGTACATTTTAAAAAAAATATGCTAAAATTAAGAGGAGAAAAAGAAATTATTATTACTAAAATGGTAAAAAATGGGTAAAGATTGGCAAAAAATAACACAAACGCGGCTCATTCTGTACCAAAAGTTTAAGAACAGATTTTCAATTCAGATGTGTTCCTATGTTGTTCATTTTTAAAATCACTATCAGGATATTTTTTGATATATTTTATATATTTTCATTTTTAGAAAAACTAGAACAAAGTAAAAATTGATCAAGCTTAAGAATATAAATATTACTTTATGCCTTGCATTTTATAATACAATTAAGAGTTTGTGTCAAATAATACGATTTTAAAATCATTAAGTAAATTCCAACTTTCTCAAGTCATAAAGTGTCCTGCCATTTTTACAATTTCAAAAATAAATAAGCATTATTATTTTTTTCTGCACTTTTTTGATGTATTTATATTTAATATTTGAGGTTCCTCAAATCTGGGAACTTAACTCTTTTGTTCTCATTGCTCTGTTATTATTGTAGAGAGAGATAATTGCTGTGTTATGAACTAGTTTTCACTTAATTTGTCAAAGACGGATTACTTGAATGGCACTCTTAATTTTTAACTTTGGAATCTTTTCGAGACATTGGCAGTAAAAAATCCATTGAATTATTTGTAATGTTTCGGTTTCATATATTCTTGTATAAATATAATTTAAGAAACTATAAAAAAATACTTTCTACTTTTATTATTAAATAATTTTTCAAAATTACTTGCAAGAAATTTGTAATTATTTTAGTTACTGACTTTATTTAAAGTCCAAGGCTTTAAACATATTTTATGCAAATCACATCTGTCAGATTTCATTTTATTCTTTTTAAGAAAATTTTTGGAGGTTATACGAATGTCATCTTACTTTTAAGGTCTTCACCTTGTTAAATAACAAAGAATTAAATTAATCATAAATATATAGAGAACAATGCATATTTTTAAAAAAGATTTGCAATAGAAAAAGATTTTATAGTGATTAATAACTCTATATTTGTTTACGGAAATCAACTCCTGGGGGAGCAAGGGGTTACTGGAGCGCATTGACAAAAGAAAAAAAATTCTTTTTTTCGAACTACAAGGACTATAATAATGGAATTTGGTTTGCATTTTCCTTTTATTAAATTGAAATCCGCTAAGAACAATTATATTGGAGAATGACTCTCAACGGAATTACGGAGGGTATTGATAGTAAAAATTTCATTTTTACTCTATTAGATTTAGACTTGAAATTTGTCTTGCATGTTCATTTTACGGAGTAGAGATACACCGAAAATTGGTTTTTGCGGGAATCCACTTGGTTATAAGGTTACGAAAGAGTGCAAACATCATTCTATATTTCAATTTTAGAGATTTTTAGAAAATACAAATTTAAAAAATACTTTTCCTTTTTTATATCAAGAGTCGAGAGCTACAGGTATAATTATATTTTTCAATATTATCGAATTCTTAATGGTAGGGCTTAGATATCAATAATTTATATATATATATAGCATCATAAAATGAAAAAAATACACATTATAATAAAATTGATAGTACTAAATTATACCACTAACAAAACTAGAAGATTTAAAACAGATTTCAAGATATATATATATATATATATATATATATATATATAAACAGTATATACTTATAAAACATCGTGAAATATCCAGCGAAGCGGGGGTGGGTAATGGCTAGTAACTCTATATTTAACTTTAATGAAACTTTTTAATCGATGAAAAATATTAGTTGTAAAAACGGATACGCTACAAGTACAATTAAAATCATAGCAGCCTGCAACAGAATGTATAAATCATACTTTTCCTAGGTTGTTGCGTTTTCTTATTTGCTTCTTTGGGAGGATTGCTTTTGCTGTTATTGTTGTTATTATTATTCTTGGGCTCTTTGATTATGCGGGGCTCTTTCTTCTCTCGGCCGCTTTCTTTTACGGTTGCAGTGGATGTAGTGGAAGCTCTGCGATGAGCCGGCCCTCTGTTACCAGACAACCAACGGTGTCGGTGACTTTCTTCAGGCTTCATTCTTTTCTCGGGATCCCATCTAATAAGGAACGATAATCTTAACTATAATGAAACTTTTTTAACTATTAAAGAGACAAAATATTAATCTACGAAACGAAAAATCAAATATAATAAAGGTAGTGGAATGCTTACTCTAGGCATCCGGTAAGAAAATTGACAAAGTCTTCATCATTGCACCCCAATACAACACCTAGGGTCTTCGAACAGGGCTTCCTCTTCTTTCCTTTGCTATTTGTAAGTGTGCGAGGGATACCTTTTGAATCTGCTGGGGCACATAAGTAAAACTTTTTTATTGAATTAATTACAATAAAAAAAATAAGATAACTTAGAAAATGTTTAAAGAACTATGATTTTTTGAAGACCTATGAGCTATGACGATGATAAATTTTGACGCTCTTGTACGTACCTATTAATTAATGTATTGTATTTAGGAACATTTGTAAAGTAATGTATTCTACGTGATTCAAAATAAAAAGTCTTGCATGTAATCATGTGGAATATTCTTTTCAATTTTTACTTAATTTTGGTCGAAAGATAAATTGATAAAGCTGGTTTCTCTAAGAGGTTATCTTTCAGGCTATAACGTTTGTTGTTTATCACCCTGTTTTTAATTTAGTGTAGCAAATATTTTATAATATTTTTTAATTTTAACAGTTTTTATTTAGCCGAAATGTAGTTTGTGTGTACGAAATTTCGTAACCTAGCTTTTATGAAAATCTAAAACGTTTCTCTTTGACAGATTCTCACTTCAAAAACGATTTCATAGCATTTTACAAAATTCTGGAATGAAAGAGCTAAGAAAATTTCTTTAACAATGAATTTATGTCATCTGAAAATGTACTGGATAAATCTTCATAACATATGATGATAAGCAAAGAATATAAGTACAGGCTATTTAGAAGTTTGTTTAGATCCAATTTAACTTTTAGTATTTTTAATGCTTCCAATTGTGGATGCATAAACATATTCATAAATAAAAAGAGAAGAAACTTATACGGGGATATAACTTATATAAAATTAATATGAACTCATAAAAAATATTACGCTGTAAAATTTGAAGTGTTATTTAATACTTAACAGCTTAAAACTAACTAAAAGACAATCAATTCCAAAGACAAAGTAATTATATTGTCTTTAGGATATAGAGATTAAATGCAGTTTACAAGTGGAAAAATTCAACAAATACAAATATATTGCAATATAACTGAAAGGAAGCAAATAACTCAAACATGCCACAATGTTTACGAAATTGTAGGACTCACCAAAAAAGAGTCTTCTTCTCGACGCCGCTTCAAGGACGGAAGCTGGAGGGGGCCCGAATATCTCCATGATACAGGCTAGCTGATCGGCTTCATTCTCACCAGGGAACAGAGGATAACCTGTATAGAGCTCAGCTAAGATGCAGCCTAGACTCCACATATCAATCGGAGGACCATATGGGAGACCTAGGATAACCTGTGCAAAGATGATATAAAGTGAATCAAATTTGTCCCATTAAGATCCCGTCTATCAGATATTTTGAATTAATGAATGTAATGTTAATCCGGTGTGTGTGGGGAGCTTCTATTTCACTTCTCAAACTCAGAGTTGAGTATAGATTTGATATCTACTACTTTGATGAAGGTTTCTCCAGTACCACATTTTTAATGCCATATATTTGAAAATATTTTTAAATATCTTTCAAATATCTATAAGAAACTCATAAGCAAATAGTTACAATAGACAAAAGATATATATTTTCAGAGATTGGAGGAAAAGTAATTCTAAAACAATTTTCATTATTATTATTATTATTATTAATGCTAGTATTGCTTTTTTACGGGTGATTTATATTCCATCCAAATCTATGCGCTATAGTCTAGGTTTGAGAAGGGAAATAAAATTTAAATAGGATTAACATAACGTTCACGAACTCGAGATGGCCGGTAGAAGGCCTTAAAAATAGGATGAAAAAAATAGTAAAAAATAGAAGGAAAGAAATTGGATGTACCAACAAAAATAGGAAAAATGAAGCATACTTTCCCATATATTTATTTATAAAATTGTAACATACAAGACCTACTCTCGGACCCGGCTAGAGGTGTGGGAGGAAGTAAAGGATGACTTGCCATAATACTTTTTAACTATTTAATTCAGCACACTAATGATCAACTGACACAATTCAAGTATTCAAACAAGATGAGATGTTCCAATTAAGAGCAATAGGGGATTTAACTACGAGAGACGCGAATTATGTGAGAAGACCTATGTTAAATTGATTCTCCTTTTATGGATAAAATCCACTACTCAAATTTTTGAGTTACAATTTAGCTATAGTGACCAATCGTCACTTAAATATCTTCAACTATTTAATGCCCAAAACACGCTATCAGTGTTTACTAATACCTGACCGGTAGATATCTTTTCTTGTCGGCAGCTTCTCTATATTTCAATCTCCAGGTAACTCCGTCTATCCCTCTATTCATCTATTCATCTCACTAGCTAGAAAACATATACTATATGTAACTGACCTTATCTGCATATCACGGTTTCTTCTTCGAAAAGGGTTGGCTGAGATTGATAGCCCAAAGATTTCCCAAGAGGATTAGTTGAAGGACGCCTTAGATCCGTCACAAAATGACCAAGAGTATGCTGGTTTACATAAGTAACCCAACATACCAACTACAATACAAATTATGTTCAAAATCTTTAATGCTTCCTTAAATATGAAATCATTAATCCTAATCTGAATAGGTGTGGAAATTTTTCTTTAATCAAATTAAAAGGATACGTGTATGGAATCTAGATATGATCTTAATCTGTGGAATTTAAGAGGAAGTTGTTCCCATGCGAACAAATGATTTCGGACATGAATGTCAACATTTTAAAGGAACTATTTGAATATTTCAGTGTGTTGTATTTCTTCTAAGCAAATACAACACACTGAAACATACTTACAGATACTACAGTTGAATCATGAGAATACCTTCGAATAGAGCAGAATTTAAAATGTAACAAAGTTCCAAAAACCAATCATTCAATTTCAGCATATCCATATTCATCCCGAGATTAGAATAATATATATAGCCAATGCACACGCAGAAAAACTGAATTGAACAGATAATTTGAATACCCCTCTATTCAAGTACACATATATATTTAAAAAAAAGAGCAAATTTAAGCTACGTGAGAATTAAATATATTTACGTACATAAATAACAAAAGAATGCTGAAACACATTGATTTAAATCTCAAATTTTATTCATAATCATATAATAGGTAAGTAGTTACAGTGAACGAAAATATACAGAATTTTCAGAAAATTTTATTTTATAAAACTTATAATTCTTTTTGAATTTTTGGCACTGTAAAGCCACCATAGAAGAAAACTGAAGGAATATAAATTATTCTTTAATACATCACAAAATGTAGTGTATGAAATTATATTTAATAAAAGAAATTTAGAGATAAGAATATAAATGTTTATACTTTATTTTATTTAATAAAAAATACAAGCTCTATGAATATAAAAGTTCATCCATCTTTTTTAATTAACTAAACTTGACATCTTTAGTCATACCGCTATTTGTACTATTTACTTTGGTGTTAATTTATCAAATATATTCTCTAGTTTTTATTATAACTGTATAATTAATAAATGTCAAGAGCAATTATGAAACGGTCTTTATTTTTAATTTAGCATGTACCGGAACGAAAAAAGCACTTCCATTTGAGAAGATTCAATTTTTTATTTTTCTACGAACGAAATAAGTTTTTATTTGAACTTCTGTAGAGAAGTTAGAGAGGAAAAATAAGGAGCTTAAAAATGTGTTTTAAGTATATTTTAAGTATTATGTAAGACAAATATTTTATCATCTATCCCATTTTTTTTTGTATGGGGATTTTATGTTTTGTGTTTGTGTGTTGAGAGTAGAGATTGATTGCACTTACTTCTGGAGATCTGTAAAACCTAGATTGGATGTAAGTATACACCCTCTGGTGGCTGAAGCAGGAACTTCCGAAGTCGATCACTTTAATTGAGCTACTGCCACGACTCTTTAAAAGAATGTTCTCCTGGAAAACAAGTAAAAAAAAATTTTTTTTAAGTCAATTCCTACTTTGGTCAACAAAGAAATTTTTATTTTAGTTACTTTGTATTAAATAGTTGCAATTAATATAAATATGTATATACATATGACAGAATCACAATATTAAGTGACAAAATAGATAGCGATTTTCCTTGCAATTTTCTATTTCCATTTCTTTATAGGGTGTTGGACGATATTTTTTGTTTGTTACTGTTTATATATTCATTAATTAAATTTAATTTTAATAATAAAATAGTATAGTAAAAAAAGATATCACATTTGGAGAAATTACGCTATAACAGGCGGGATTCAAACCCACGACATTTGAATTAGAAATCTACACATCATTGCGCTACAAGGACACCATGAACGATTTTTCTTTCCATATACTGTTGGACTATTATTTTTGTGCTCGTTACTATTAATTGTTTTTTAATTTAAATAATGAATTATTTTTTGAAAAAAACTGTATTAACATCAAGTGTCATCCACTATAAGTTATAAAAAATGTATTTGAACTTGAATGGATGAATAGAAAGTATTTTATAAACGATTAAAAATTTTAACAATATATATATATATATATATAGGGAGAGAGGGAATTAATAGTAAGAATTGAAAAAGAGAGAAATTTCAACACACACAGTTGTTGACAGTACCAATAATGCTAGAATGTTCTTTGTTACATTTAGCATTATTGGTAGATTTAAAGCAGTGCAATTATTTCCTGCTTTAAGTAATTTCGATTTGTACTTGGAAAAACATCGTGGACAGAAGCATTCTTTGAAATAAACATTAGATTAAATAAGTTGAATAAATTTTATTATAAATGAGTAAAATTGGAGTCATGCTATTTTTCTTGTGAAACTAAAAGTTTTTATTCTCAAATATCACGAAAGTTATGCAGTTCTAAGAAATAATTTTTACTTTAAGAAATTATTTATGAAACAATATTTTAAAATACACATGGAAGAGCTATTTTTCAGGACTTCACAAGAAGTCAGGAATTTTAAATTCCTGGCTGTACAATTTCTGTTTTATATTACTAAAAATTATTCATATATGTACATATAACACATAAAACATATGTATATATAACATGAACATACTTTAATGCATAATTATAAAAATTTCTTTATCAATATTAATTTGCAGTAGACATTTAAATGTATTTATAAAGATTTCCTTATATTCAACAAAAGATTATAATATTTAGAGCTCATGGACTTAATTTACTTAAAAAATGTAAAGATGTTTTGCTCCCAAATATTTTTCTTTCTTTTTTTACTTCCTATTACTCATTTGGACAGCTTGTACAAATACATTTGTGAGTATTAATTATTCTCATGCAGTTTAAAATATTTTCTGTACAGTTATTGTATATTTACTTAAGTAAAATAAAGTTTAATTTATTAAAACATTTACGTTTATTTTATTCATTGAATAAGCTAAATTAAATTTTAAATTAATTTTAACAAATTCAATAAATGGAATCAAACATATTCAATAAATCGAATTAAAGGTATGTAAAGCAATTAAATAGCTTCCTTCGTATTATAGTTGAACAATTGTGACAATTTTACAAGATTAGAAAGTACGGTTTTGGCCACACGAAGCATTGTAACAAATAATATATATTTCATAATAATAAAAAATAGCAAATGATATAAATATGATTTCTCTTAAAAGCAATTTCAAGCTATTTTCAATTTCCTGTTTGTTAAATTCACTGCAATCAAAGAAAGAAATCCAAAGGAGTACTAAAAATTTATGAATTAATTTATTTCTTAAAATATGGATTTTTCTTTCATATTAAACAATTATCAATGCTCAAAATTTACACAAATGTTCCTATCATGAGAAAGTTCAAACCTCTTTCAGTCAAGATAGGTCAAAAGAAAGACCACTTTCTGTATATTTAGATGTTTAAAATGTCAGCAGAGGCTTGTTTAAATATTTATACTCACCGGCTTGAGGTCGCAGTGAATAATGTTCTCTCGGTACAGGAGGCGTAGGCACTGAACGAGGGAGAAGGCAAACCTTCGAATGAGACCAAGACTGAAACCTTGATACTGGTTCTTTTTTATCAGCTCGTACAAGTTGCACCTGGAATATATGGAGCAAAAATAGCGTTTTTTACATAACCTGAGTTAAATAAGGTAATTAAAACGAAATATGTGTTTCTTTATTTTACACGTTAATCTTAACAATACAAATAGGAAAAACTCATCATCTTTGAGTTTTTGAAAGTATTTAAGTTTTTGTTTGTTTGTTTTAAAACCTTTATATCCTCAAGGATTTAAATAAATTGCTGATTAAAATGTAAATAGCTTTCATAAAAATTATATCTTTCTTTTAAATCTTTTATTCTTGTTGTCATTTGTTTACTGCAAACAATTTATTTTATTAATTGACTTAAAAACACTCTATGATATCTATTTCTTTTAAATTTTACTTTAAGTGAACGAACCCTTCAACCCTTATCAAACTTTACGTTTACATACACAGACTAATACATGCAATACTTTACTATTTACTCATAGACTAACAAATCAAGTGTGTGAGTAAAGAATAAAGTAAGCTTATTTATTGTCCGGTAGCTACTTTAACTGTAAATGATGATAGCAATTAGCAGAAGCGTCCTCTAGCGACCACATATCTTTTGCAGAGGCCAAGTGAGGAGAAACCATGTTCACTGAAAAAATTGCCCATATTCTTTCACCATTAATTTTTATAAATGATATGAGTTGTGTTTATGTATATAATCTAACTTAATAAATAATTGTTACACTAAAGGAGACTTCATTGAACTCATCTCCGAATTTACCACTTTTTGTTTAATCATTAATGTCCAACGCACTACACTGTTTTAATTTACATCGAAAATAATAAAATGTACATAAATGCTTAGAAAAATATGTAACAAATACATAAAGAAAGAAATTCACCCCATGAGTTCGAAAGTGATGCATAGGTGATTCCTGAAGTAAAAGTGATCCAGCATGTGAATGGTATTGAAGAAACCATCTCTGTCCTTCTTCGTCACCTGCTCCAGGATCTTCACTTCTACCAAAGCTTGCTGGTGAAACCTAGAAGTAATAAGATATTTCATTGTGATTTAAAAGGTTTTTTTACAGCCTCGCGAAGGGGAAGTGATAAAAGGAATTCTAAAAACCTTGTACCTTTTTTTATTTCGAATTATTTTCAAGGCAATCTGTGTATCTGTTCTGTGGTCCAATGCACGAATTACTTGTCCGAAAGAACCTTTGCCTATCACCTCTAAAATTTCGTATCTGTAAGCTATGTGATCATGGAGAACCTAAAAATTGATTAAGTAATCTCTGCATTAAATTCTTATAAATCTTTTAAAATTTTATTTTAAAGAAAGGTTTAAAGCACTCAATCATTATATACTTATTAGTATCTTTTTGATTCATAGATTTGTAGATATATTCGCATTTTAAAAGTCTTATTGGAGTGCTTAAGGTATCCGACTACCCTAAAATTTTGAATTTTGTCAAAAACTGACAATTTTTTTTTTGTGATTTTATTTTATAGACCATTTTATTAATTTTATAAAAAATACCAAGTTTATTATTTTTCTTTCACAAGAAAAAAAACTACAAGTGTTTTAGTAAAAGCAGATGCCATTACTTTAAGCAAGATGTCATACTTTAAAACGTGTTTTACTCGAAATGTGTGTTTTTTTTAAAATACTCAAACGGGACCAGCAATTGCTAAAAACAATTTGAAAATAATTAGCTGAAATTTTTTGTGTATGTTTACTAAAATAGTAAAAGTCTTTTAACCTTCAGATTTATCAATCACTGTTTTATTACAAAATTTACAGTCCCTTATGTCAGTATAATCACTAAGATAAAGTGCTCTAGTTTTTGTAAAAATTAAAGTATCACTGATCCTGAAGGTCATTTCAAAAATGAATAACATAGCAACATATCAGAATTGAAAATTTAAAAATTTGTTCATGAACTTTTGGTACAGAAGGGGCCCTGTTTATGTTATTTTTTGTAAATTTTTACCCATTTTTTTCCCATTTCAGTAATAATAATTTCTTTTTGTCTTCTTAATTTTAGCATGTTTTTCTTAAAATGTACTAAACAAATCTAAAAACCTCAAAAAGCCCCATATCTCCATTTTTTTTAATAAAAAAAAAAGTTGTCGCAAGTAGTCGGATACCTTAAAAAGATTGAAACTCAAAAAATATATAGCTTTAGTTCATTATACTTTCATCAATAAATCCATAGATAAGTTTATTAGTTAAAAATGAAATTTGGGCAATGTGCATTCCCCTTACAATTAAATTAATTCAATGCAATAATATTTTTATTACATTGCTTTAAAATTGCACTTTTTCCTAAGAACTTTTAATACAAATACGCCGGAGGAAAAGTTTTTTTTAGGTGTTCAAACCATTTAGTTAAATCAATTTAATTTTACTGTACATCCTTAAGCACTGAATTTTGATGTATATTTTTACCACCTAAGCCTTTTTTTACACATATCGGCATCTTTCTTTTCAAATTCTTGAATAGATCAGAAAACCTTTATAAATTATGATAGCTAGCAATAAAAAGAAAATTGTTGACCTCAGTTCATAATAAACGCAACGTACTTAACTAATCACTGAATTCATAGAATAAAATTCTCAAAACGAAAATCGTAAGAAAAAATTATCGCAATATTTTATTCATTCCAAATTTTTTTTATCAATGTAATCTAAATATATTTCACAAAATATTATTAATATTTTTAAATCCATGTATAAACCTTTATCATTCTTTATAAATTGAAATACTTACAACATTTTTCATTTGTACAGATTTCAAATATTTTTAAAACCTTTTTTTCATATTTAATGCGTTAAAAACACATAAATAATCTATTTAATAGAAAAGAAAACAGGTTACTTTAATATAAGAGCCGTTATCATCGTCGTATCCACAATTCTGGGCCCCCCTCAGCTCCCCATCGATTTTGCTGGCATCAAGCCCCAGGTACCATACCTGGGGATACTGGGCTACTTCCGCGCGCTCGTACTTGTTCAATCGCGAACCGTAGTAGGCCAAGGATTCTGCAAAAACAAAAGACAAAACTGAGTCAGTATATCAAAATAGTTTTTAGATATGTATGTTAAAAATACTGTAAATGCATCCTAAAATAATATAAAAATTAACAAACACTTCAGTTGCGGATCAAGTTTAGATATTTCTTCATTTAGTTATTATAAAAAGAGAGGGAATTTTTTCTCCTGAAATCGACTTGATGTTAACAGTTTCTTCTTTGATTGGAATATTAATTTAAAAAAAAATGTATATCTTAATTATTTAAACTGTTATTTAGAAATAGTTTTACAAATAAGTTATTATGTTATTGATTTTTGTTATGATGTAAATATTAACTTAGAAAACGAATGAAAAAAGTTCTTATAGTTGACGTATATTTCCAAATATAAGACAATCCGAATATAAACCGAGATTGCATTTTTGCTCCTCAAAATTCGAAACATATATATAAGTCGAATTAAAAAAATCCTGTAATTTTCAAACATGTCTCACTCAAGCGGGTAAAAGGGGCGAAACACATTCCATTCAAACAGTTGTAAAATAAAATGCCAGCCACCAACAGCTTTATTTCCTTTAACCTTATCTAAAGCTAATACATTTTTTCCCATTCATTGATTTTATTTTGTACACAGCCTGTGTTAGTCTTATTTTCTGTTCTACTTTTATTTTTGCTTGGAAAATGAGCGGAACAGAGATTCATATACAGCACGTGATCATCGACCTATGATTCTAGCCCTGGAGGAAAACTCACCGCATAATGATCATATACATTCATACATCCCTACGAGTGAATGTGAGTTTCGAACCATTCGGATACTCGGAAAGATTTGTATGCCTTTTTTTTCTTTCTTTTAGAATTAAAATTCCGTTGAAAACAGCCTATAAGTTAAAAAATTAAAACCCGCTTACGAATGGCTAATGGAAAATGTCTCTTTTAAACTCTATATATTTTTTAGTTAAGCGGACTCGTATATAGCGACCTCCTTCCTTAAATTTTGGAAAAGCTCCAAAAGTTCTAGACTTATACATGGAAATATACGGTATTCGAACTATTAAGTATAAATTTGCTGAATGTTCTACAAAACTTTAGTTTAAAATTTAAAGTTATGTTCAAATACAGCTGCTAATCGGTTTTTTTTAATTCTATGATTATATTTAGTGTTCGTTTAAAACATATCTTCTTTTCTGAATATAAATAATCTTTTTTTTTGGGGGGGGGGATATTCGTAAATAATTCCATACAGAATTTCAGAAATTAATTTCTAGTTCTTTTCTATCAATTCTAACATTTCAACAACTAGATCAGTCTGAGATTCCATAAAAACTGATTATGAATTTCATGTAAAATTGAAAAGATGGCTGAAAACTTATATTTTTGAATTGTAAAAATATATGCAGATTATAATTATTAAAAAATATATTCATAGTTTATACAAATAAAATGCAGATAACAATAGACTATATTATATAAGATGTATATTATTACAATTTACATGTAATATAATTTCCATACTTACTAAGTGTTTATTAACGTGTCGCATTATAATGCAACGCGGATTTAATGGTGACAGACCTCGTTATTTTGAACCGCGGTTAAGTGATGAGGACCCCCCGACATCTGGCACTCCATTCTCCAAACTTTCGTATCCTGCTAACGTGAAGCTCAAAGTCCTCAGATGAATCAGCTTAAGGCTGTTTTCGCCATATGTATGAGAGCATGAACTTCACGAGGAGCACATTTTCAAACAGAAAAAATGCCTCAATTTTTATAAAAATTTGTGACGTTGTAAATCATGTATTTGTTTATAATATATATAGTGTTTTTAAAATTTCAAAATATTCCACAAATTATTAGTTTTCCTTTTAAAATGTAATGGGATAGCTCATTTAACATTACGGTATAGGAGGAAAAATGCGAAACACATTTAATAAAAGAAAACATGTGTCAACTCGGATACAAATGAATAGTATGATAAAATAATTGATTCTCTACAGCAGGGGTCGGCAACCTGTGGCACTCAGAGCAATTCTCAGTGGCATTCTACACTACTCTATAAATGTGTCATTTTTTGAGTGGATGGAAGTTGATAAATTTGTTATAGACCTCCTTTGACAAATATCTTCAGAATTGTGGACATTTACGGAATTAAGAATAAATCTGAAAGAGATAGCTCTATATATAAACTACTGCTATTTTGAAAATTATTTGAATGTCATTGCTGGTTCTACATATCTAAGTGAACAAATCTTTTATTATATGAAAAATGCTTCGATTCCACATAGAAGTTTTTAGCAACTTAATGTTCAGAATCGTGTTAAACTGAAAGTCAAAATCAACCCCTGATTTTGCGATATGAAGTATAGAGCGGTGCAAGCACTAGGTTTGCATTAAAATTTATATATTTTTTAATTTAACTATAATGAGAAGAGGAATGCTTCTATTTTATGTTGTCTAATTCATATTTTAATAAATGTTTAAAAATACATGATCATGCAGAAATAAAATATTTTTTTATTTATGTTGAAGCAATAGTTATATTTTATGTTGCTTATTTTTATGTTAAGAAATAAATTTAAATGATACAAAATTAATATGCAATAAAACTTAAAACCTATATTTTTTATCTCTTTTTTCTAACTCAGCATGCATCGAATTCTTTCAAATATGTCCTGATGTGTGGCACACTGAATCATATCGGTAGACTGGTTTTGCACGCCACAGTTAAAAGGTTGCCGACCCCTGCTCTACAGGATAGTGAAGCCAGAATATAATATTAATAATAAAATTTGGGTCCTATTCTTTACCATTAGCCGAATACAGCCTAAGATATAGGATTTTACGTGCATCAGCCCTCTACGAAACGTGTATTCATTGGCATCAGGACTCGAACGCTTGACTCAATAACGCCGGCCACGAGTTCGTGACCATGAACACTTAGCAACCGCGGCCTCTTTACTTATAAAAATGGATGGCAATAATACCATAAGCCGCTCATCCGGTATAGTGGTTAGCGACCCTGACTGCGGTGCCGTAGGTTATGGGTTCGAATCGCGTAGAAGGCATGGATGTGTTTGTATTGTAATCCTTCATGACTTTAAATTCCTTCTTCCTTTGTGATGTGTGCTTCATGCTTACTTCTGTAAGTCTACGTGTGATACTTTGGTGTACACAGGGATGTATAAATGTTCTCAATGAAAAATACCATAGGAAACCTCACAAACCTTGAGGAGTGAGAGGTAGTCTTCTTCCGTAAGGATCATTTTTAGGTTTGGGTGAGGGGCTTCTCCTGCGATAGAATTCGACTCTTCTGGGAACGGGTGGTTCCTCGGGGGTGAGGTCAACCAGCTGACCCTCCCTTGCGGCATTGAGCATGAGTCGTCGCTCCTCCAGGTAGAGGGAGATGCGGGAAATCGAGTCGGCATCTGATCCCGCATTGGGGCACCGAATGTTGTACTGGGAACGAGTGATACGAGGCAAAGAGGTAGAGGAGGGAGCTTTGGAGGATTTGCCGGGCTCTGACCTGCAAAAAATAAAAAGCTTTAAAAGTATTATATAAATTTATATGAAGAAATGATTCGTATTTTTGATTGAACTGATGAGAAAGGGAAGATAAGAATAAATATTTAAAAATAATTTTTTGATACAAATATGAAAAATAAATTTAGCACAAATATGATGATTTATTCTGCAATAGTTTTCTATGAGAAATTTTGATGAGTTAACTCGTCAAAAATCGGGAGATAGTGAAAATTTTGTATCTTTCTAAATTATATCAAATAATTGTTGCATACCATCAAAATCAGTTTTTTTTTGTAAAGTTAGTGTTAAACATAAATATTCCGTACTTAGATTTAGAGGTTAGAGCTTTATGTATATAGATATTATATATTTAAATATTTTTTCTTTATTTATAAAAGTGTAATGTTGAATAACGAACAAAAACAAAATAACGATTATGTCTCTTATCCAAAATTTAATTATATTTAAAAAACTATATATTTTTAAAAAATATTGTAGGAAGGATAATTTGCACGTTTTATTAATGGAAAATATCTAATTTCTTATAAAGTAGTGACACAGAACATTTTTTCTAACACAAAATTCGATCCTATATTTTTAAAAAAAGTTATTTAAAAATACATTTAGAAAACAAACATAAGTGCATTTTAATACTATATGAGAAAGTGATATTGGAATGGAAATTTAGAGGAAAAAGTGGTCACAAAACTTTTGATGTGATTACAGTTTTTAAAAAAGATAAGCAAATCGTCAAAGATGAGTTCAATAAACAAGGAAATAAATGCCCCTCAACTAGATTTTCTCAAGCCAAATTTTAAGAAAATAAAAAATAAAAAGCCTTACCAAAATTATTTAATCATGACTAATTAAAGAATAATAGTTTTTTGACAAATTATTCTTTCAGTTTTTTTCACAAAAAAATATAAAAACAAACTAAAACTTCAGTTTCAAAGAATATAATTACTATACAGAATAGATTGAAAAAGTATGGAAGATGCCAAAAAATTTTAGAAGTTGTGGAGAAAAAACGCGTGTTTTAAAGGAGTAGTGAATTCGGGGAAAGAATGTAAAATTTAATTAAAGCAGAATTTGAAGGCAACAAATTCAAATTATTTAGTTGGTAGAGTTAAAAAAAATCGAACTCTTAAGATCAAAGTATTAAATCAGTTTTAAAAACAAGACATAAAAATATACCTGCAGAAAAAAATAATATCAAATACAAATAATAATTTTTTATGTTGAAATGTTATTGATTATTAAAAATCTGAAATATGGATGAATTAGAACGGATTTAAACTATTCTAGGAAAGTTCTGAAAGTATCTTCTATTTGTCTGAAAGTTTTCTGTTTTTAAATAAAGTAATTTGTCGTAGTAATTAAAATTTATTGTTTCATAGTTAGCAGAAATAATGTTATATATATATATATATATATATTTCATAACTAGAAGTTAATTAATAGAAAAAATATGATTCCCAACCTCAGTAATTTAATTCAGTTTGTAGCGGGTCTATCCGCGTTTTTCCTAACAATCCTCTTGAAGAATTACTTTCTTTAAATATTTTTTAATTGAAAACTTCCTCCCTAAGAAGAAGACGTGATATATGTAAATTATGTCGTGTATTTAAGTATTAGCTTTCGGTTTTGAGAGAGGAGAGGGAGGTAAGAACCTAAAGAATTAGTGGTGAAGATTAACGTAAAATAACGTAAAGCTAGTCGAGAGCACTCCGTAGATTATTCGATTAATATTAAGATTGACGATTTGTTCAATGAGTTGCTAAATTGGATTCGATCGTTTTGGATTGGATAACCTTAGAAATTATCTTCAAATGTAAGAAGGTGTATTTCCTGGACATGCTAAGTGTAAGTGATCCGATTTATTATTATATCTCCAATTTGATCTCAATGATTGCTAATTAGAGTTTAATAAATTAAAATTTAGTGTTCTTTCCAAGATATAAAAGATTCAAAGTAATTTAAATATCTGCGCATATTGAATCCAAAAATCAGTGGAATATTTTAGATTATAGTTATTTTAGAATTAATTTCCTTTTCGTAAAATTTAATACTTTATTAGATCCTTAATATCTTTTCGGTACCCCCCCCCCCCCAATTTTTTGTTATTAATAAGATACTTAAGTTTTTCATCCATTTTAAGAATTTATAAACATGAAATTGAGTTTCTTATATCAACGAAAGAAAGGTGTATTAAGAGCATTTGAAAGAAGGAAAACTGAGTTTGCTAAATAAATTTTTAACGCTTTTATCATTTCTATCAGTCCACGAGCATCCTTCTAATCCTCTTGTGAAAAACTATTTCTTTAAATATTATTTTATTGAAAACTTTCTCTCGAGGAAGAAGACATGATTTATGCAAATGAAGGATGGTATTTAAGCATTAACTTTTAGGTACGAGAGTTAGTGGTTAGGAGTTAGAAGTTAGCGATTTGCGGAAAGTAGCTGTGAGTTAGTCGAGAGTTGCTCGACGACTAATTGTTGAATAATTAAAGATTGTTAATTGATTATTAAGTCAATAAGTTGGATTAGATTAATATCGACTATAAATCGAATAGCTGAGAACGGAATTACGATTATTCAGAACGTATATTACCAAAACGTTCGAAGTGATTTGAATCTTACTTAAATATTAAATATCTCTTCTACCGTGCTTTTGCTCCTAGATTTAATAAAAGGTGCATTTCCTACCCTAAGTTGTTAGAATTAATTAATAGAATAATAAAATAGGTTTGCTCTGATTTTGGCTGTTCTTTATTTTAACACCCAAACACCGATGGACGTGAGATGTAGACCTTTACAAGATTATCATCTAGTTTAAGAGTTACTTAATTTTAATTGTAGAATTTTTTTAAAGCTTCAATAAAGTAAAAAAAAAAGCTATATACTTTTTTTTTACTTTATTAAAATTTTTTTAATGTTTATTGTCAATGAAATTAATAGGACAGATGTACTTATTTGTAATGAAAACAAAATATTTAAAGGGCAGAAAATATTTTTTATTTATCTCAGAAATACTCTTTGAAAAAGAAACACAAGTGAATCATAAAAGCCCAAAAAACATTTTAGTACAATTTTCTAATGACTCGCATGATAGAATATATACCTGATCTTTTAAGACATTTCAGCTCACAGAAATGATTTCAAGAAAATAAAAAAATGGAGGTTGCATCAAACGAATTGGACGAGAAAAAGAGTTTTGGAATTAGATATTTGAGATTTATGAATGAGAAGCGATGCAACATGCTTTTATGTTCCCCAACAACAACAGAATAAGATTGTTTTCCATGTATTAATACATCGCCTCGCTTTTTTCCCCGACCCTGAACCATTTTAGATAGATTGTTTTCAGGGCGTCCATTTGGCCGAGGCAGGTCATTTGTCAGAGTCGCTCGGCCAAAGGAATTGCCTGCCGTCTTCATAAATTTGCTTGACATGAGCGAAAAAGAAAGTCGCTGAGATGAAAATTGCTGGGAGTTTTTAATCTTGAAACATTGTTGCTTAACCCTTCGTTCCACTACCTTAATAATTCAAATATTTAGTAATACTTTCTCAGCTAATATCATCATAAATATAGCACAGGATAGGATAAATATAAACTAGGATAGGATAGATATAGGATAGGATAAATATAAAATAGGATAGGTTAGGTATAGGATAGGATAGGATAGATATAGGATATGATAGCTGTAGAATAAGATAGATATATGATAGGATAAATATAAGGTAGGACAGATATAGGATAGGATAGATATATGATAAGATAGGATAAATATAGGATAGGAAAAGATACGATAGTATAGATATAGGATAGGACAGATATAGGATAGATAGATATATGATAAGATAGGATAAATATAGGATAGATATAGGATAAGATAGCTACAGGATAGGATAGGTTAGGTATAGGATAGGATAGGATAGATATAGGATATGATAGCTATAGAATAAGATAGATACAGGGTAGGATAGGACAGGATAGATATAGAATAGAATAAGATAGGATAGGTTTATGTGCCAATTTTTCCACTTATGACCACAATAAATTAATGAAAAAAATAGAAAGCAAAGAAAAATTAGCTTTACCAAAAAGTTCCTGGAATTGATGCAGTGCAAAATATGAAGTACATAGGTTTAATTTTTTTTATATACAATATTTAGAACCCATTTGAATGAAAATATTGAAATACGAGGTTGAGTCTGGAAATAAGTTTCCCCTGTCGACTGTGGTCAGAGTTGTGTGTGAAAGTCAAAACATAGAATGAGACATTAAAGATAAGGCATAACTTTATTTTTCCACATAAGTACCAAGTACATTGAGACATTTGTCATACCGCTTGATGAACTTCAAAGGCCTCGCCAGGAAAAATGTATTGCTTCGTATACGGTGGAAGTGTCTAACGGCTATGGGCGAACGACGAAACAGCTGGTGAACGCGCGAGACACCGATACACCATTGGGTAGAGGTCGGCAACGATCAAGCAGATAGATTCGGAGAAAGTGGCCTGGGCTTCTCAGATGCGGCATTCTGTTGTTGGATTACAATGTGAGATCACACTCGGCGACAGCAATGCAAAACAATATTGCAACTCTTGTTTGGGAGTGCCTATACCATCCGCCATACAGCCATGATCTCGCACTAAAAGACTTTCATCTGTTTACGGCTTTGAAGAAGAATCTCGCAAGGAAGTTGGATGCAACGCTGAAGTCAAAAAAGCCGCTTATCAAGCGGTATGACAAATGTCTCAATGTACTTGGTATTTATGTGGAAAAATAAAGTTATGTCTTATCTTTAATGTCTCATTCTATTTTTTGACTGTCATACACAACTCTGACTACAGTCGACAGGGGAAACTTATTTTCCGACTCACCCTTGTATATAAATCCAATTTACAGCATATTAGCCAGTACGGAATTTAGTCGATAATCAAGGAGATAGTGTTTACTGATTCTCTGTGTATATATATGTCTCAGCAGTATAACAGCAAGCTCGTATCTGTAAGAACTAAGATTTCAGGGTTATAGTTTTTTAAGGCCAGCCAGCCTTTCCCTATTTTTAACTATACCACTGGGTTGCAAGAAAGATAAAACACACACACATACTCCCTGCACACATTTATATATACTACACATAGAATCTTGTTTAAAAATTAAAAGTGAAAATTTAGAAATGTTAATCATCTCAAATTACTATATTTAATTACGGAATAAATAAGGTGCCCATTATGTTGATAATTTAAGCTATCGAATACGAGTAACACTAAAGTAAATAAAACTGACAAAGAAGTTGGTGATTCATAGCTTCTAAGAATGGAATTTTGCATAAGTCTTAGAATTTGTGCACATTACCTCTACCTATTGCAAAAAGCGTCATAAGTATGATTGCCTGGCAAGAATGTATTCTAAAATAAAATAGTGGCTTTAGTCAGTCGTTAAAATAAAGTACCAAGGAAATGTAGACAATGCAGAAAATTAATTTTCAAATTTTATTCAGTATTTATTACTAGTAGAATATTTTTAGTTATATTTAATTTTTTAGTATCTTTAATGAATGAAAATCACAATTTTATAAGAGCAGTTTTAATGAATACAAGTAAATTAATTTCTAAGTTATATGAGCTTCCTTTAAAGAGCAACTTTTTTTTCTTGTGGCTGATTTTTAAACCAATAATGCCTCTTTAAAGTACACATAAACAAAGTAAAATCATTAATTTTGTACAAAAATCAACATCTTCTTGAACTCTAATGCATATCTTTAGAAGTTTCATTGCTACGCTGAATTTATAAAAAACCATTCTTTTTAATCCTTTGTTTGTTTTGATAAATTAATATTTTTGATGTTGCTTTCGTTTGAGCTGTTCCTCCATGCGCTTCTCGTTTTAATATAATTATGTAATTCCAGTACGTAATATACAATCATAGCAATGTAGAATGAATTTCGTATACTATTTTAAGATTTTTAATTGTATTATAAATATTTAACAGCATTTTTTCAAACTGTTAATATTATTTTACAATATTTTTCGCTTTTATTGTCATTTAAAAACATTGTCGTTTTGGATAAAACCTACCAGATAAAATAAATCATGCATTTTCATCCAATTCCTATTCATTCAATATTATGAAACTTTTAAGAATTATTTATCATCATGTTCCTTACAAAAATGTTTTCTTTCAATGAGCCGCATATTAGCAACTTAGTCTTTACAAATACGGTAAGTCCCCAAGAGTGGAAGCCATTTCATTGGGGGCACCCTCTAGCGGCGACTTTCGCTACCAAATTGTGACGTTTGAATTAAATTAAATTCAAATTCTCGTCGAATGCTAAATATTGCCATGATTTAATTTCGCTGAGAGTACTAGAGCCAAATTGATACTCAAGGGATCTTTTACATACCACATAATCATTCGCATCCAGAAAATCTATCGACTTCAGCCGGTATCGAACCCGCAACCTTAGACCTACGAAGCGGACACACTACCTCTATGTCTCACCGGAGCCTATCCTTATAAAATGTAATAAGGAATATTGAATATATCAATCCCAAGGCTTTATATATATACAGTCGACTCTCGATAATTCAAAGTTAAAGGGACTAATGAAAAACTCGAGAGTCCAAATTATCAAGAGAGTAAGAAAAAACTCCCAAATTCTTTTTCTAGCTTATTTAAATTTTAAACTATGTAATAAAACAACAATTGTACATATGTATAAAATAATTTTAATATATTTTTAAAGTACATATAATACACACTCACAGTATAAGTATCATATAGAAGTTAAAAGCCATGTGTTAAATGAATACATTTATGTAGTAATTCTCGAACAGGACTCTTTCATGCCCCACCAAATCTCTTCCATTCCTTATTGGAAGTAAAACCGTTTCTTACCCGGTTCCCTCAAACACTGTCCCCAACACCATTGGTTCTTCAAGGCAGGGTCCAGTCCAGCCTGTGTCCTATTTGGTGCCACATGCTATAAGTCACACAGATGAGCCATAAATCGTTATGTCAGTCCGAAGCAAAAGACACAATCTTCACCTGAGGAACCGGGAAACACAAAGAAGGGGTAACACACAGAGGGTCATGAAAGAGGTTACGTTACAGGGATGACATGTAGAGACAATACAACACAAAACATGTAAGCTCCAACCTGTTTGCTATAAGACTCTAGATAGTAAGTGCTCGAATTATCGAGAGTTTTGTAAGATAACTTCGAAATATTGAGTATACCAAAACGTATTGTTTTAATTCGAAATATCAAGAGTTTTTCTAGGGGCTGAGCATATACTTCGAATTAGCGAGAGTCGACTGTATCAATAGTTATTTTATTAAAAATAATTCATACCTTCTCTTTATAAGTTATTTGTAAACGATTCGAAAAGCTTCAATGTTAAAAACTTAAGAATTGTCTTACATTTAGATCTAAATTTAGTATTTTCTACATTCGTGTCTCTATAAGCTTGAAAAGCCCCAAGAAATATTAATGCCTTGAAAATATATAAAAATTCATTAACATAAAAATTTTCCAAAAGACAAAATAATCAGAGGTACAAAAAGTCATAAAAATCGCAAAGGATATAATAAAGACAATAAAAATTACCATTTATTATTATGAATACAAACATGCAATCTATAAAAGGACTTTCGTTGCACTAGAACTGCCCTTTTTCTGAATTACTGATCAAGTAGAAATAATGACATCAATCTTAATATAAAGACCTGTCGGAATCAGCAGCGTACGGTTGAATTCTCTTATATTTTTCGTAAATAAAATATATCTATTGATACCAGGAAAAATGGTTCACTATGGGAATTATTTCATCATTCTTGTGAAACAGCCTTTACTTATAGTATGAAGAAATGAGATGTGCAAAATGCATAATGCTTTTCATATACAAATAGATAAGTAAAAATAATTAAAATAAATATTGAATATTATTTAGTTGTGATACGTAAAGATTTCACTGATTAATATCATTTTTAAGCATTAGTTTTTTTTTAAAAAGACATTTTTTTTAAATAAAAGGCCAGATTAATTCAAAATTTTTCACACTTGTCAAGGACCGATAACAATGCAATAATTTAATAATTTTCTTCCATTGTCCTGATCAGGATTAACGATTTCTCATTTCCTGATTTGGCGACTAAATCCAGAACCCGCTTCCAGATTTGGCGACTAAATCTTTTCGTCACCAAATAAGTTACAACCCTAAAACGAAAACCCTCATGGTTAATACAAATATGTGTTATTCGCTAAAATATTTAAGGAAATTTATGATTAAAATCTTCTAAATTTTTCACTGAATAAATTACTCAATAGGATCATTACTTTAAATTAAATTAAGTTTGCATTTAGGGGAAAACTTCCCGATGTATTTTATAATTAGATATGGCTTATAAAGTAAGAGAAAAAAAACTTATTTGAAGAATAAGTTATAAATTTTCATTATGTATACAATCTTCAGTTATTTCGGGATCCATTTTTTAATAAGCAAGATTTAACCTTCTTTTTTGCTTGTCTCCATGAACTAAATTTACGCCAATTTCTCTCCCTCTTTCTCTCTTTGTTGAAAGAAAAAATCCCCGAAGAGAAAGAGATAAAAACTCTGCAAGAATTTTTTTTTTAAAGCTTTCTCATTGCCTTTATATGTTATAGGTATTTTTTAGCTAACGTTAAAAATTACTATACTTAACCAATACGTTTCAAAAATATTGCTTCTTTTCTTAGTTTTAACCGAAATATGTGCCCTATCTGAAAAGTAGCAACACACTAATCAAATTTCAAAACCATTTTTGATTTTGTAGTTTTATGTAACTAGTTTATTCATCATCATTCATATCAATAAACGAACGCTTTATATTTGCAATCAAGTAAATGAAGGTATGTGTTGAAGCATTGTTAACACAAAAGAAATGTTTTTTTTAAAATAAAATGATAAATTTTTCAGTTCATTTTACTTAGGGAAGACACAATTAAAGTTTAATATGGATAATTTTATTTTGTAAAATAAACACATTAGAATATATTGAAACTATGAATTCAGTATTTTTGAGATATCATAAAAATGATTGAACATTTTAAAAGACTTTTGAAGTAACTGGTAAAGCCTAACAAATGAACAAAATGTACAGAAATGTATTAATTTTAAGTACGATGAAATACTACTTATAAAAAAATCCAATTTAGTGCTCATAACTTCTAAAGAGTCATAACAACCACAGAAGTAGCATTCACTTTCAACGCGCCCTGGCAAACAATAACATTAAAAAAGTGTTTAAGTTGGAAGTTTTAATGATACAACTTTACGAAGAAAAACAAAGAATTTAATAAAACCTTGAACGAATTAATTTAACCCGCTAGATTATTAAATCCAGAATTTTCGAGAAAGTCCAAAAGCTAATAAATTAAAATAAAACCCAAAGCTTTTTGCTTTTAAGCAAATTTATATATAATTAAAGGAAAATTTCTTCAAAATATAAAATTAATTATAAATTTTTAAAAAGGGAAATTTTTATTTATTTTATTAGAAATATTCAAGTGTATTTTTAATCAAAATTGATGATGAATCCATATAATTAATCCAATGAAAATAAAGATTCTAATTTCGTTTTAATAAATTAGCACAACTTTCTCCCAGTTAAAAAAAAACCTCTGTTTTCAATAATTTCTGTTACTCAGAATTTAATATTTATAATAAGAAGGCTCAATTTAGGGATAGAACTGTTTTCATTAATGATTCGTAGTGTGAATATGCGGAATTCGTTTGAGATTACTTCTGGGTAAATTCAGAAAGTTGAAAGATAAAGTGATACCCCTGAATAATTAAAAATTCAAAATATTAAAAATATTCGAATTTTAAACCGAAACTTTTTTAATAACATGTGAACTCTGTATTCATCATGCTGTATTGTAAGAAATTATATTAGATGGATATTAGCCGACTTTGTGCTATGGATCGCTTGTAGATATTGTACTGTCGATGTTAAAAAAATAAGGTTGCATTAAATAAGAAACGACGAATACAAGTTGGCTGTAATTGGAGTTTGAGAAACGCCGTGTTAGTTCTTCTCTGGGAACGAGATCACGGATTTTTGACGTAATTTTTTAGTATGTGTCGTTCGCCGGAGTTCGCGGTGTGGAAGGGTTCGAGGAAGAAGCAGACATGATCTTAGAATAATTAATTTTATTCAACTTTTAATACTTTGCACTTGTCATAATTGAGGGTTGCCAGAGCCCCGAACACGCATGAACTTACGTTGGGACTATTCTAATCCGGTCACCACTCAGATAATAATCATGCACCCTCCAGTGGATCCCGGCCCATGTTGACATCGAAGGGAACGAGATGGCCGATTTCCTTGCCAATGAAGCCAGAACCCTTGAACCCGTAACTTCTTCGACTACGGTCTTTGATGCCAACGCAGTCGCAAAACAAAAGCTCTGCTCAAACCTACGAAAAAATTCTCTCTGCCAGAATTAAATTATAGCCGAGAAATTACAACAACAATAACCAGACTAAGGACAAAACATTTTAAGGGCATGAAGATTCTGGTCTGATGGATCCAGATCATATGTGGAATGCAGGCACTGCCCAGGCAAGCAACTGGATCCCAAACATCTTTTTAACTGTACTTCCATTGTTGGTGCCCTTTTTAAAATAGACAATGACTACAGCATGGACATCCTATACTCGGATCGGGCCATGGATGTTGCCACGGCAGTGATTCACGCCTTTGGCAATATTTGACTCTCTCATTTCTATATCTTTATTTTGTTATATACACCTTTGCACTTTGTCATACACGACAACAACAACAACAACATTTAATACTTTACGAAATGCACTCTAATAACTTAATTTTGGGAGCAATAAGAAATATTACCCCGAAATTCGATAACTAAATTATCCAAACTACTTATATTGGTTAAAGCTCCTTGAATGATCCTGCTTGCAGCCTGATAGATCGTTCAGCTGTAAGGTTGATACCTTCCACTATTCCTGTGGATTCTCCTTCTACTGTTAATCTTAAGATACGTGACCACCAGTCGCTGCTTACTAAGACTTGGATTGCAGCTTACGATCAATTCTTGACCATTATATCGCATACTCAGCGATTGGCACTTAAATAGAAGCTACATTTGAAGAAAGCAAGTCATCTCTATGGAAAAAAACTTTTAAACTAAAATCACAGTTAAAGAATATTTCCCCCAAGAGGATTAGTTAGAAGACCGGAATAGAACCCGTTACATATGTACCGTATATTCAAGCGTATAATGCGCACCTAAACTCAAAGCTGCATTTAAAAATTTTTTAGGTATACTCGCCGTATAACGCGTACCCTTTTTATTAAGAAACCTGAAATGTACATGCGCAATGCTTTTATCTTTTTATGTGCAGTGCTTTTATCTAGTAGTACACTAAGCCTTTGAATAACTGCATAATTCTAGAACTAAAAACCTAAAGAGCAACAGGTGTTAAAGTATGTGGATGTTAAAAGGTGAAAACACTTTTACAAAAGAAGGTCAAATGCGTCATGCCAGTCTAGAAATAAAATAAGTGCATAATCCAAGCATGAAATAAAATTAAACATGACATAACTCAAACGTCATTTAGAAAAAAAAATGAAGTTTACCTGTAATGGTCTTGTCTGTGTGCCTAAAGGTGTGTGAGGATTGGAAGGAAGACTAGCCATATTTCAAGAAACAATCTAATTTATTCACAATATTAACCACAACTCAAATGCAATCGATCAATTCTAAGAGATGCACCCAATTAATCTATCTGGAGACAATTAACGAAGTACACGAGATATGAGAAAGCTTTAATACTAAATACACTTACTCAACACAATGACTTCTTAGCTATTTAATCTAGATTCAATCTCCAGTGACTATTCATCACCTTAAGTAATTCAATTATCAAATATTAAATATCCGCAATTCACATTCAATTTGATTAATCTCTGCTCCTCTAGCAATCTATCCTATCTCTCTCTCTAACCTGAAAGCCTATAGCAGTCTTAATTTACACAATCACGTCTTCTTCTTCGAAGAGGAGTTTAGAGTAAAATAACTTTTAAGGAACAGAAATTTTCCAAGAGGACTATTAGTGAAAGAAGCGTGGATAGAACAGCCACATACCTAACTATCTAGATAGAACGGAAGATTTGCGGATAGTGTAACAGTGATAAAGAAGAAGAAAACGAAATCAATGATTGAAATATGACTCGATGACATGTTACTGAAGATGAATATGACGAACTTTTCATATTATCCAACCAATGAAAGTTTATAATATATATCTCATTTCCTTTAAATAAATAGTATTTGCATATATGTAGAAATCTAATTCTTTTAATGCTCCTCTTCTTTTTATTTTTAGAGATATCATTTTTATACCCGGCGTTTAATGCGCACTCGTAAATTCCAGTCTTATGTTTTGTGTAGAAAGTTGGGACGGATCTATACGGTTCCTTCTACTAACCTCTTGGGGATTCCATTTGGGTCATCATTTTTTCAACCAACTTTCTCCGAGGACAGGAAGTGTGATTATGCAAATTAAGTTTAATATATGTATATTCTGTATTAGCGAGTTTGAGAGTTGGTGAAGTGAGAATAGATTGAATGTGAAGTGAATAGGTGAGAAGCGAAGTAAATCTGAAGTGAACCGTACACGTAAACAGTGTACGAACCGGGAAGTTGGAATGCTAGGAAAGTGCTTAATTTAACTATTGGAGCCATGTTAAAGTAAAAGCAAGCATAAGAAGACCGCAAAAGTTCAGGTACTGTGATCTTATTTCAAGTAGAAGTTAGAGAGTTAAATTATTAGCGTGGTCAAAAATGAAACAAGCTTTGTATAAGTTATCGCAAAGGTAGATTTGCATGATCGAATATATTATCCCCACGCCATTTTGTCTCCCCTTCGTCCTCTGACTCATCCAATTTATCTTATTTAGAATGTTGTGTCTGAGTTGATATAGTGATAAATAAATAATTGAAGTTCATCATGTCGTCTGATCATTAAGTTCCACACATCTAGCCGGGTCACAGGAAAGAAAGGATGTAAATTCCTTATGTAGTAAATAACTACATGAACATCATTATATTACTCTTATCTAAAAAAGTTTAAAACCTTATGATAATATAAACCATTGCTCTTTTTAACAATTGATTCAAGATGCAAAATGTAAGTCTATTTCACCTTTAACAATGAAAATCATTATTGTAACTAAAGAGATAAAATATATAAACATTGTCATTGTATAAAGACTTCTATAAATTTTAGTTTCCCAATGACGGCAGAAGGAAACTCCTTAATGCGCAGAAATAATAGTCATACATTAGGGATTATAAATAGGAGCTCCTGGCACGCATTCAAAACAAGGCTAAGAAAGGAAAGGAACATATAACCGATGACACATCCTGAGATCAATAGTTAATAAGGTAGTGAAAAAGGACGCACCTTTTTCCTAGGTGCTGTGAAAGGAAGAAATATTTTCTCCTTTTCATCCTTAAAAGACTTAAATATAGCGACATTAATGTTTCAACTGAAGGGAGGAAAAAGAATCTTTTACCTCCGAATTTTTCTTATTCGGTTTTGAATAAAAAGAGATTTTTTTTTTTTTTTTTTGCGTCTCTATACTTCCTTAACGTGGCTTCTAGTTTCCATAGCTTTATGGCTGAGGTTCTACTTTTAACTATGAAATTTCACCCAAAATATTTTAATGATTCAGAAATGCACCCCTTTTACACGCTGTCTGAAAGAGCGATAAATTGTTGTAAATGGGATATTCAAATTGTTTTATCAGTAAGTAATCATAGTGTCGAAGGATTAGAACCTACGACCTATGGGTTCGTAAGCACGTAACATACCACTGGACAAAAGTGATCACTTCTGTCCGGAGACTTACTGGCTTATGTAATAGCACTACAATACTCCACGACCAGTGAGTCGCTGGATAGGCGAACGAACGAGATATTTGTATGGCGAGCGTGGAGTTGTGTTGCCGTTACGTCAAGTGAGTCTGACGACTTTGCTGCGTCAAGTGATTCTGAAAACTTTTGATTGCTCTTTTCGCGGGTAGATGGGGCCACAACACATAAGAAGATTTGCATTTTTCTTTTTATCCAAGGTCACCAATGTCGGAGGATTAGAACCCTCAACCTATGGATTCGTAAGCTACCACTAGGCAAAAGGGATCACTTCTGTCCGGAGATTGTTTCTGGCTTATGTAGATACCGCTACATAGCCATGTAATTGTGGGTATACATTTTCAATAAAGTAAATTGTTTTTCACATCTCAGCTCCAGTTACTGTAATTTGATGCATGATAAGGCTTTATTTGCCTTTCGTCATATATGTAGAATCGAGATGTAGTCTTAAAAATTCAATTAAACGTTTACTTGTAGCAATAATTTAGGAAGCACACACAGCAGAGATATCAAATAAACATAATTAATTTCCTTATAATGCACTATAGTTATAACTGGTTGTAACAAAAGTTACCCGCCATCACTAATATCGTCTGCGCAAACAGTTCGTGTTGATATGCTTGGTTTTATTTTGCCAGACGATTTTTGGCTTTTGAAAGAAAGAGACTTGCTTTAGAACACTGTTGAAAAATCCGTAAAAAAATATCGTTATCATTAAGTACAGAGTCTGAAATGGAGCTATCACACTTACAAATTAGAAACATTCCATTTTTCTTCATGCAAAAAGTTGTGACGGATCTATATGCTTTTCTACTAATTTCTTCGTTTCCCTTTAAATTAAAATATTTATTTCAACCAACCTTCATCGAGAAACCAAGCGTGATTTATGTAAATGAGGAATATTATATAAACTCGGTTTTCACGAGTTGAAGGAGAGTGAAGTAAGAGGTCAAGTTAAGTAAGTGAAGTAAAGTGAAGCAAGTGAGCTGTCGACACGTAGTTGTTGACAAGTTAAGTGAAGTTGATACGTTTGATGTGTGTAAGGAGAAGTGGTTAGTAAAGATTGAAAAGAAGTCGAATTAAAGATTAAAGAGCGTGGAGCCATTGTCAATTGATCAAGCCAAAGAAGTGTCTGAAGTTTCCCGTGAAGGATCCGAAGCAATAGGGATCCAGGTATTGTACATTTGATTAAGTAAAAGTGGATTATATATTATATATATATAGTAGTGTGCGACGCAGTTGTAAATGTGCGTAATTAAGCCGTCTTAGATTCAGTTGAGGTTCTGTAATATTATCCCCGCATTAGAATATCTCACCTCTGCACTCTACCATTATTATATACCTTAATTAGAATTGTGTTGTGTTTGTTCATAATCGTAATAAGAATTAATAAATCAAATTAGATTGGCATAATGTCTGTGGATTATTTAGTTCCTCCTACACATTTAGCCGGGTTTACAGATAGACAGGAGAGTTCGAATGTAAGGGGTAACTACAGGTTACCACAAAGTCAGCTACAGACTGTCACCGAATCATATTGTGAAGGTTTGGTACCGAAAGTTCAAAAGCAAGGATTATGACATTCAAGAAGCAAAGCGCTCCAGCGGCCTACTGGTTTGGCAGAAAGGTTTCCTTACAATTCTACACATAAAATAACATTCATTACAATTGTAAGTTTTATTTTAATACTCTATCTGGTAAAAAGTATACGACCCTCCCCGAAATAAGTAGATCTGACAGGTGACGTAATCTGATACGTAACCGAAAGGTATAAAAGGGTTAGCAGTGGTTTGTCAGGTCATATTTATGTGTTTGTGGAACAATGAGTAAGTCAAAGGAGCTTAGTGACTTTGAATGTGGTATAATAGCGGGTAACCATCTTTGCAAGAAATCAGGTCGTAAGTTTTCGGACGCTACACAACAGCCAAAATCCATTCTAAGAGATGTAATTTTAAAGTGGGAACATCGTGACAGTGACACTACAGAAGAACGAAGTGGAAGATCGAAAAAAAATTGAGAATACCGCGTATAGAATTCAAAAAGAAGCAGTGAAATAAAATCGCAAGTCCTCGTTGATTGAAATCACTCAGACATTCCTAAGTTCATCAGGCGTTAGTGCTAGCTATAGGACTGTTCATCGAGAGTTAAAAAATCTGGTATTCTATGGTATCTGGTATGGGTATTCTGGTGTTCTATGTTCAGCCGAACACATTCCGAACATCATACCCCAGAATGTGAAGCGTCGATTGCAACGGTGCAAAGCTGACCGTCGTTAAACTGTGGGCATGTGGTAAAAAGTTCGTTGGAGTGAAGGATCTCCCTTTACAATCTGGCAGTTCAATGGAAAAACGTGGTGAACTCTTTTTAAGTAACTGAATTTCGCCGGCTATAAAGTCTGGTAATGACAGTAATAAGACGTACGAGTGTTTTTTCAATGTTGTGCCTGGTTCCTTGTGGTTGCAAGCATGATCTCTGAGACGTATGCAGACATTCTGAACATTGGTGCTCTCCCAACTGTGGCGATATTGCGAGGAAGGTGTTCATTTCTCTTCCAGCAGGATAACTACTCCACTCGTATATCGAGACTTTAGCAGCCATAGTTTGACGAAATGAGTGTTCAAAAACTGGATTGGCCTTCTCATAGTCCCAATCTAAATACCATAAAAGACCTTTGGGACGAATTAGGAAGCAAATTACTTAACCAGTCAAATAGGTACTTCCTTAAGCTGTGATGAACGCCTGGAAGTTAATTCATATGGCCATCTACCAAAAACTGGTAAAAAAGTCTCTCCAGACGTGTTCAGGGAGAGACTTTTCTCTCACTGGGTATTTTGGATACTTTTGGTCATCTAGTGTGTGTTATGAATTGCAAAATACTTTGCGTTAAGTGTTTAATGAAATAATGGTTGCATTAAATTATGTGCATCCTTTAAAATGATATTGTAACTAAGCTTTTGGCTCAATGGGTGGGAGCAATCTTTGAAAAGAAATAAATGATTCTTTCTATCCTTCAAAAATAATTTTATTCAATTTATTATCGAAATAAAAATGAAGTCACACTTTCTTATTAGGATTAAATTCAATTGCACCACGTTTATGTATCACCATCAACAAAACTCATGACCCAATAACCTAAATTTTATTAATTTTTTTGTGAGACCATAATTTTATAGTAACGTAATAATATACACGACATCGCATCTAAAGTCCACTTTATTTGACATTTTGAACTAGATTGGAATGGTAAAGCAAGATAAATGCGCCCCATTCCTCACCTTGGTACATCCCATACTTCTATGAAATGTTTATTGCCTCAAATGTTCGAAGGCAACGGTATAAAAATGACCACAATATCCTTCTTCCAATGTTTTCTTCTTCAGCAATAAAACTGGACGTAGATGTTTTCTTACAGCCAGTCGTAAAGTTGCTAGCGTAGCGTTTGGAAGGAATTCATTCTCTACGCCTGTGCTTATCACTAATAGTAAACAAAGTAAAGGGGGGGGGGAGATGCTTGGCACTTCTTGACTGCATTTCGTCACAGAATGTGAGATAGGGAAAAAAAGTTGGAGGGGGAATGAGTAAAGTATCGATTGCGTTTCTTCAGAGAGGAACTTAAGGGGATTTGATCGTTTCGCAGTCAATGTATTTTGCATTATTCAAATGCAGGATTTCCATAATTCCGTATAGTGCATATTTAACAACAGAAATAAGATGATAGGTTGGAGTTGTCCTCTGCTGTGCGTGTGTATGAGTAGTAAGATTATATTTTTCTATTCAGCATATTAAAAACACTTTTGACTCGAAATTGAGAGGGAATGTATTTTGTTTGGTTCATATTTCTTTTGGCAACGAGATAGAAAAAGTTTATAAAGAGAATTTTATTTCCATTTTAATTTTTTTTAAAGTCTTGCTGGACAAAAGGTTTCAATGCCAAACTTTTATTTTTAACAGGAACATGTCTGCTGTAAGCAGAATACTAATATTTTCAGCATTACTTTACAATAAAAAGCAATTAAAATATGATATAGCATGTCTTCATAATCATTAAACAGCAATCTGGAAATTTTTTGTTGACTTATTAGTATATTGTTCATAAAGATTGCTATTTCATCCAAATATCATCTTCCTTTTAGGAAATTAATCTAATAAGCCCCAGTCTTTAATGGTTCTTATTATTCATTTTCGTATGCAAGACCTCCTATAAGAATATCAAGATATCAGTCTTGGAAAAACGTTAGACACAACTTATATCTCTATTATATATTCTCATGCAACTGGGGAAAGAAGCTTTAATTTTTAATGAAAAAGCCTCATTAAATTAGCGATTATTTTACTTTGAAGCTATTGGAAAACAGTTTGACAGATTATTAGTTACTTGATTTGACATTTTTTTACATTTCATTTTTCTTAAAAATTATTCTTTCCGTTATGGTGTAAAGTTTTTGCATGGCTTAAAAAATCACGGAAAGCTCCAAAAAAATTCATGTAGTGCTTTTCCATTCAAATACGAAACTTATTATGGACTTAAGGTATCCGACTACCCTAAAACTGTGAATTTTGCCAAAAATTGACAATTTTTTTTTTATGATTTTTTTTGCGGGGTCATTTTATTAGCTTTGTAAAAATACCAAGTTTATCATTTTCCGTTTATTAGAACAAAAACTACAAGTGTTTTAGTAAAAGCAGATGCCATTACTTTAAGCAAGATGTCATATACTTTAAAACGCGTTTTACTCGAAATGTGATTTTTTGGAAATAATCAAACGGGGTCAGCGATTGCTAAAAAAGTTTTGAACATAATTAACTAAAATTTTTTCTGTAAGTTCTGTATAATAGTAGATTTGTCTTAACCTTCAGATTTATCAATAACTGTTTTATTACAAAATTTACAGTCCCTAATGTGAATATAATCACTGTCTTTTTAAGCATTTTCATATAGAAACCGAGATTAAGGGCCCTAGTATTTGTAAAAAAGAAAATATCTCTTATCCTGAAGGTCATTTCAAAATTGAATAATATAGCAACACATTAGAGATTGAAAAAATTGAAAATTTGTTCATAAACCTTTGGTGCAGAATGGGCCGCGTTTATGCTATTTTTTGTCAATGTTTACCTATTTTTTCCCATTTTAGTAATAATAATTTCTTTTTCTCTTCTTAATTTTAGCTCATTCTTCTTAAAGTGCACAAAACAAAGTTTAAGTTTTCGAAATATATAAAAGAATCTAGCTGCGTACATAACTGAAAGTATTCCGCTTATTATCCATACATTTTTGGAGTCTATTTTTAAGAATATTACTTTGAAATCGAAGTACAGATAAAATGAAAAGAAAAAAGAAAAGAATGATAAGAAACAACTACGTAAAGAAATGTCATTATTTCTAATACAATAATTGATTTCAGTGTCTAATTACAGCAAAGAACATCAAACACATAAATAACTTTAATGTGTTATTGTATACGTTTAGGGCTTAGGTAGATTGATTATAGTTGAATAATGATCTCATAACCGATGGGTATTAAGTTCGGATCTCAAACTTATAAAGATACAGGTATAGGACAAAATAATAGGAATACCTGTGAAAAAATGAAAATTTGTTTTTAGTAAAAGGTTGGGCCACCACATTGGCCTGAATGATGGATTGCATTCGACGTGGAATTAACAAAGAAATTAGTGTGCGTAGAAAAGGAAACCGAGCACGGACTTTGTTCTTCAATACCCCCCCCCCAAACACCCAATGATGTTAAGATAAGGTGACTGGGGACAACTCGTTATATGTTCCATGTCATTATCATGCTCATGGTTGCATGAGCATCATGATGACGTTTAACAGTTCAAACATGCAACCATGTTTGAACGCAACGAGACGTGTGATCAGGGGCGTTATCATCTAGGAACACAGGACGGTCTTCCGGAAAAGAAGTATGAAGTATAGAGTTAAGATGGTATGCGAGATTGCTTTTATAATGATCGTCTGTGATCAGTCCCCTCAAGACAATGAGAGACCCCAATCCTTGGGAAGATATTACGCCCTACACCATTACAGAACCCCTTCCATGTTTCACGGTTGGAACCAGGCAGTCAACATGAAATGTTTCTGCCGGTGTTCTCCAGGTAAACACACATCCGATAGTCTTGAATAATGTAAATAAGGATTCATCGGACCAGTTGTGTCCAGCTTGAGTGATCTTGGCACCACTGTAGTCTCTTCTTAGCACTCCGCCTAGAAACGAACAGTTTTGGAATAGCTACTCTGCCATGAATGTTCACAGCATGCAACTCCCATTGAACAGTTTTCATGGATACGGGGTTCTGAAGGTGGGTACTCATCTCGGACGTTATCTGCGGGGGTGTAGTCTTGCGTTTTAGGGGGGAATATCCTCTTCAAAACCCGTCTATCCCAACCCTTCAGCTTTGAATTTCGCCTACTGTTGTGCTTCACAGAAGACGCCTCACACAGGTTTGTGTAGGCTTCACACGGTGGTCCTTGAAATACCCACAAGATGGCTGTTCTGAACACGGGTATTCCAGCAAGACGAACTCCAACTACCTTGTCTATTTTCACTTCAAGAGGTCGGCATAATCCCGCTTTGGTATGAACAGAGCTTTCTCATGCAACTCTAAAACTGCCAAATGCTTGGCTGCTTGGCCTTATGCCACTACTAGGTGGCGCACTGTTGTGACACGTAGTGGTCTCATTTTTAAATGGGTGTTTCTATTATTTTTTCCTATATATGTATTTGTGTAGAGCGGTTAAATCACCTCAAAGCGGCAATGTTTAAGTGGTGTGACTGGTTAGAATTGAATATTTACTCATCACTTGACAGTGATTCAAAATGACGAGGTTCACCTCTGAAAGTCCTCTTACTGCTAATTTAATAAACCATTTTTTAAATGAGGCCTACTTAAATCTTAGCATAGGCAATTAATTAATATTTTCAAAACTATGACTAAATTTGCAAAACTTCTTGATTTAATTTACACTTTGTGAAAATTATTTCGTGTAAAATTATTCGAGCAAACTGATATTTAACTTTCCGTTGCATAGCTCCATTATTATTAGTCTTAATTGAATTTGTTCCCTATTTCATCTAAACATATTTACGCATATTATATAATTATCCATCTAAACATAATTATACATGCATAATGGTAACCCTTATGAAACTTCATTGCAACACTTCGTAATTTAGAGGAAAATAAGATTCAGTCGGTGTCTGCAACCGAGAAGAGTTAAAATCAAAATTCTTGATTTGAAATGAGGAAATTGGTTACTCGTGGTATATTCATAAATCACACCTGTATGCTATTAACGGTAATGTTTCAAATACTTTTATCTAGTCCTCTTTGTGTTGTTTTTCATTCAATTGATGCATAACTTTACATTAAATAAAACAGTAATATATAAATAAATATCGATATCTTTAACAAGGTAGCATTATATCCAATATAATTGGGATCGAAAACAAAACAAAGACAAATTTGGGTATTGCATTATATGAAAAGAATCGTAATATATATATTGATAGTTTGACACATTTGATAATATTCACAGTTTTCGCAGCAGGATAAAAATTAATAACACTTTTAACAGCTAAAACCGAACTAAATCATGATATTGATGAATTAATTTACTTAATTAATGTTATTGTTTAATTTCTGGAAATGAAATTTATCTGAATGGATTGCTATTTTTTCGAACAATCTACACTAAAGAGCTAGTATAGTATGATCACCCTTCATCTGGAGCAATGTGTTCGCCTGGAGACAAAACCATTGCACACAGGTGACTGATGCTGTAGTATATAAAATGCCCATGTTCTTTACACACATAAAATATTTAGCGACATAATGATAAAAGCAGCCTATTAGATTTAGATTAGATTTTGATAAAGTTCAAATCATTGTGGCTTGTAGCATGGGATCATTGATTTCAGAAACGGCGCATTTGGTCGTTGCTCACGTGCAGCCGTTTTGAGTACTTATCAAAAATGGTGTACAAATAATGAAAGGACAAGTTTCAAGATAGCTGTTTTTCAGCTACGGCGATTTGTATCCAGAGGAGTGTGAAGACTATTGCCTATCGTTTGGCATGACCAAAAGGCTGCAACAGATATCGCCAGCAGCTTTAACAGTGGCAACCCCTACGATGCATCTCAACACACAGCACAGCGTACACTAATGGATATGGGATAATGTTGGTGGCACCCGAAACGCTTACTTGCGCTGGCGACACGTTCTATGGCCTCACGAAGCCATAGAACACCGTATTTGAACCATAGAAGAAAGGAAGGAAGTGGACTGTTTTGACGAATCACATTTTCTGGATTTATCACATTGACGGGAGAATACGATTATGCGGATTTCCAATGGAAATCCTAACATCTGGGTGCGTAATTGGCCGGATAAAAGGGGATAGCTATGGTATAATGGAATATTTCCATAGAACCTTTATACCAAAAGAACAATTCCTGAGGTCTGTGCGTAAAAGGCACATCATTGGATAACAGATGTGTTCCTTCATCTCAACAGTGTTCACGGCGGGTAATGGCGTTTACCAATAAGATAATGCACCATGTGGTACATGTCGAATCATCAGAGAAATGTTCGAGGAATATTCTGGTGAATTGCAAGTATGTCTCGGTCTTCGAATTCATCTGAAATAAATCCAACCGAGCGTCTTTGCTTCCTCCCGAAAAACCGAATTCTAGCTGCCATGCAACCACTTCCAGAGAACGAGTTGGTAAATACCTGGTACCAAATACATACTTCAAACTACTTATCAGCACCTTATCGAGTCAATGCCTAGCCGAATGTTGGTTGTTTTGAGGGCAAAAACTAGTCATACTTCGTATTAAAAAGGTGATCATAATGTAATGGCTCTTCAGTGTATGTATCATAATGAAATCGAACGAAATTTTCACTTTTCTTAAAATCATCTACAAGAACTGATTGGTTATTTTTTTTAATTATAAAAGTATAAACAAAGGAAAAAATATTTTTATTTAAAAATTCACTAAGTACATTTACGAAGAAAATAAACTATAATATATTTGAATTTTTAAAAATTTGAATATCTCATGTCAAAAAAAAAGTTCAAAAACTGATGACGAAAACGGCAGACTTAAAAGGTTATACTTGTTTATAATTTTTACATTTTTTCATCGAAATCGAAAAAGATAAAAATATGAGCTATCAATTTTATTTTTGATCTCACTCAACTTTAATTCAAACAAAAACTTTTTATTTCAATGGACATGAAACGAAATAGCAAAAATATTGAAAAACGTGACAATTCTATCTCGACTAAAAAAGTCGTATCACAACTAAATAGAATGTTATCTATTGTTTTGTGCAGTTTAATGGATTGCAGAAATAATCTAGTAAATGGCATCCTGAAAGTTTCTCCCAAATATGTTTAAAAATTAATCCTTGGAGAATTAAAGTGAAATCTCAAACTTTTTATAAATCATTATTTATTTAATTCTATAAGAAATTGGGTTCTGTGATCAGATTGTTTTAATTATATTAATTCAGTTAATATAAAATTAATTGAATTAATCTCTTGATTCCTTAACGTCGTAATTAAGTCCGCTTTTACAATCATTAATATTAATTTTATCCAGATGCACTAATAAGAGCAAAAACAAACAGGTAATATAAAAAAATTTTAAGTCAATTCCTACTTTGACGAATGAATATAAAGTAATTATATATATTATATATATATATATAGTTAATCGATAGATAGAACCTTATGTAAGTAAATTAATAATAATATATTTTATTTAAAATTAATTGTATATGTCTGGCTTGTACTTTTATTTTCTATAAATTTTTAAACAAAATTTAGAGTTTTTAAATGTGTATATATATAGACTTAATGTTATTTTATCAAAACTTAATAATTTTATGCGTTACTGTTATTCACCTTTTTATTGCCCGGGAAAATGGTTTTTGCTTCACTCACATGGTAAGTCTTTATCTAATTGTTTTTTTGATTTTAAAATAAACTAGTAATTATTATAGGCTATAATATTATCGCTTTACATTAATAGATTATGGTTTTATTAGTAATAATAGTTAAACTTCTCTAGACATTTCTTACTTTCCATATGGCCCAGAGTATTGGCAAATACAAGTGAAGGTTGGCTGGCCGCAAAACTTTGTTTAAACCTGCAATCCTGGTTCCTAAGGCCAAGAGTTTCCTTTAGTACTACAATGGCCAAGACTTTTCATGACTATAGTTATCTTAGGTTAATAACTATTTTGTGTATATTTTTGAAATATATATATTTATATACAGGGAGAGAGCGAACTAATTGTAGGAATTGAAAGAAGCATAATTTGTCTGCATTGTTGTAACAATGCACACCCGGTTTGGCTAGTTTGGCTGAAAAACCGGTTTTCGACGCTTACTTTTGTCATTGTTTTGACAGTTACTTTGTTACAACAATGGAGATAAATCTTTGGCATCAAAAACCAGTAATTAATTAAATTAAATTAATTAACATGTAATTAATGAATTAATATTTGAAAAAAACTGTTTTTGCATCAAGTGTCATCCACTACAAGTTTACAAAAATTTATTTGAACTTTATTAACGATTGAAAAAATTTGAACAAGAAAAATATATATATGCATAAATAGAGAGTGTGTGAGCTAATAGTAGGAATTGAAAAAATAGTTGTTCATTTTTTTGACGTACTTTTCCTTTTTTAAAATTAAGAATTCAACTTCATAGAACTCTGCTGCATATTTGATTCTCCTTTTGCATATAAATTCAAAATTTACACAATGATTCAGTAAGGATAAAAAATATACAAAGCGCCTCTGGGCTTTGAAATACAAATATATTTTACAACTGAATAAATGTAGTAACACATGCTTATATTTTGTCTGTGAGAATTCCTAATTTAATCAACTACAAAGCAGGGAGGTGCCAAATATACATTTTAGCCAGGGGGGACATTTTTTCACATTTAAATTATTTTTCTCATAAATTTTAGTAAAAAAGCGTATCTATACTATACCTCATTAATCGTGTTTTTTCCCTTGCAATCCCACTCTTATTTTTCTTCTTTGTAAAATATATAACCTTTGAAAATGCAGTAATTCTTTCCTTGATCTTTCTTGTACTTGTGCCAATATTTTTTTTCCTTACAGTTCTTTTTTGTATATTCTTAAGCTTTTGTCCGAAAAAACTATTAGTTCCAAATATTTCGAAACGATTTGTACGTTTTTCAAATTTTTATCCATATGTACTTGTGTTCGATCCGACTATTTTAATAGTTTATTGTCTAAAAATATAAAACTCACCTAAAGCTACATTTTGTGTGTGTTTATTGCTTATTTCAGATCATTTATTACTTCCTGAAATCACAGGAAAAAACACTTATTTTGTTAGATTCGTAAAGAATTTAAAAGAAATAGTGTTCGAAATATTTTTTGAATTTCAATAATTATATAGTTCATTCTAATTTTAAGCAATGATTGTCTCTGAAGTGCTCCCTATATATTCTCACCAAATCTAGCTCTGTATAATATTCTTTTTCAGTAACTTATTTGAAATCCTCTGACATGTGTTTAGTTATCGTATTAAATGTTATTTGTATTAGTTTTTTTTAAATATCCCTTGCTAAAATAATGCAGTTACCAACAGCTATCTAAGTAAATCTGTACTCCTCTGTTCTCTCTTTATTAAACATTTTTTTGGCTGCCTATTGTTGTCCAACACTAGATCCAATAACAGCAGTATGCCTCATTATTAAGAATCAAAGTCAGATGACGTGGTCGACATCTGACCTGGTACCCTATCTTCCCCTTAAGTCGGAAGACTTAAGACCCTAAATGATTTCACATTTATTGACCTTTTTAGACTGAGATACCCAAATGAGGAATGTACATAATACAAACAATTTGCAATGTTTATTACGAAATTCCTTGAATTAAGAAAGTATTCTTGGCAACACTAAATAAGATACTTACCCTAGAGACGAGCTGCTTCCCGAGGTGCTCTGCCTGTGGTGGTTGGATCTGGATCTGGGCAACCGAGGTGCGATAGCGGGCATACTGCACGATTTGTCCAGGAGGGTGAGTCCTTTGCGAGGGTTGTCGCTCGACGACGAGGAAGAGAGCCGGTGTGTGAGGGAGGCCAATGCTGCCATCGGCCGACTCTTGTGAAACTGGAGGTGCTTGACGAAGGCACGCCCCAGCCTTGACACCCGGTCTCGCCTCGACGAAGAAGGACTCTGAAAATTCAAGACACACTCTAAGTTACTTCACAAGATCAGTCTTAAGCTTTTCTAGAAAGCTGTGAATCACGTTTATTATAGACAAGGTCTTATGCACCTTCAACAAACATCAAGTGAACCTTAAGACGAAAAATTGCTGCAAATTTGCTTGGGGGGAAAGGAAGAGAAACCAACAACTCCCCTTATTTGAATAATAACATATTTATTAATGGACGAGGAAGAACAGTTGATTACACGAAGACAAATCGACATATACATACAAAGAAATATTATAACACCTTATTTAAAATAGTGAAAATACTCACTCATTAATAACAAGCTTTACAACGTTCTATATAGAGACTCCTCTCTAGAACAATTACACTAACAGGAACTCTCAGACAAAAAAAAAGTCTCTTTCTAGAACAGAGTTTCCCAAACTTTTTTGTCTCATATACCCCTTGCCATGTTTTCCGGTTTGGAGTAGACCCCTGCTTACTTAATATTGAATTTTTGCAAATTCGTTAGCTTAAATGTGTTTTTGATAGCTTGTACATAGCTACTTACTTTAAAAGATTTAAAATTTTTAACTGTAGTGTGAAAAACACATCTTAATTTTAAACATTTATTAATTAAATTAAAGTTCAGTACCTGTTACACAAAATAACTGAGCAGCAAACAAATGGTTTTAATGGGAGGGATGAATCTGATATTTTTTAGGAATTATCTGATACCTTTTCAACATTTGGCACCAATTTTGTTAGGTTGAATCCTAAATCTCCTCTATTAGTAGCGTCCAGCCTTTTTTTTATTTCGTTATGAAGATTGGCTACCTCGTTGAAATTCCTTTTCCCAAGGAAAAGCAATTAAAAACTTTCTTGCAATATTCCACAATTTGAGATAGATGTGTTTATATTAAAATAATATATTATATAAGTAAATAAGAAACACACCTGTGTTTGTGGAATATTTATTCCATTCATTAAATGTTAAAATTAAAGCTACGAACGGGTTAAATGAAGGTCACAATCATAGATCCCAATTTTTTTAAATATTTTTTTTTTGCTGACGTAGATTTCTTGCGGGCTGTCGTAGATCCCTGGGGGGTCCATATAGGCAGACCACTTTGGGAATCACTGCTGTAGAACAATCTCACTAGTATCAAACTGATAATATCTCTCTTTTATCGCTGTCAACGCACAAACAAATTCTGATTCGACTACACTCTCTTCTAAACCACAGCCTCTTCTGAACTAACTTTACCTCTGTTTCAAAGCTTCTTTATATAGATTCATGGAAATTTCCAGAAGGGTCCATCCTAGAGGCTTCTCAACGATGCCTTAACGACATTGTATTGTCCTCCAAATATGTCACCAATCTTCTATGGTTGCCATAATCGTATTCAAGTTTATGCTGGGAAGCGAACTTAGCCTGTAAAGTTCAATTTTCCCACAAGCAGGGCATCGCTGCAGAGAAATCAACTTACGTGGCGTGTTTCAATTTGTTATTTTTAGGATGATGATCTAGTTTTCATTCAATTGAAACCACATTTATATCAATGAAAAATATGAGGAGAGAGTTATAATTAAAAAAATAAGTGCTTTTCACAACATTTCTTTATTTTATTTCCATAAAAACTTTACACAATTTCAGCATGAAAATTCATATTTGAACTTATAATTGTAAATATAAGCGATATACAGAAATAGCAAATATTAATATAAGAGCAAATTCTCAGTTCAATAAAATGCATATAGAGATTTATAAGTTTAATATTGTAGTTTGGAAATATTATTTACATTCCGTTTAGTCTGAGAATTATTAAAACTTAACTGGAGAGGTACAGTTTAAAGTAAGCCTTAAACTGGTTGAAACGCCCTTTAAAAGGAAAATTAAAATTTTTAGGTGGTGTAAAGCTTAAAACTCATTTTCATTAAGTGTGAAGGGCAATCTGGCTAATATGAAGATTTATAAGAGTTAATTTAAATCATTAGGGCAAGTGTTTGGATAGATTTTTGCTTTCAACCCTTTCCACCCCCTTTCAAATTTCCCCTGCAGACATTCATGCAGGCAAATTAGCGAAAATTACCTTAATTAACGATAGTTAAATGAATAGTTTGGATTTCGTCATTAAAGTTCAACAATTTCAAATATTTTGAACATGTAAATTAGAATAAATATTTGTACTAGTTTTATACTGGTAATTATCGGTATGGCTTAATTTAAATTGGAATAATATATAGCTAAGATTTAATGAAATGTCTAATAACATTTATTTTATGAACGTCAGATTTTTGAACATTCGTAATTTTAATTTCTTTTATATAAGAAGCTTTCGCTAAGTAGTTATTCAACTTCAGTGGACCTACTTTTTACTGAGAAAAAAAATTATTTTACTTTTCATTATAAGTTTTGACTATCAGTCCAGTTTGTGTGTGTTTAATAATATTTTCTAAGAAATTAATGCTCAAACCTATTCTTTTATCTATAAATTTCGATGATGAATATTTTGTATCATTGATTCTTATTGTCAATGTTAATTGATAATACAATTATGTCTATTATCAAATTTAACGAATAACTAAACTCGATAATTTATGAGATATGCCTTTTATCAAGATTATCGCAAAACAAATTTTATGATTGGTTTTTACAAAGATCAATTATTTTATGGCTAACAACAAAATTTAATTTTTCAGAAATATATCTGAGTGTTAATCGGAAAGAAAACTGAACCAAGAAATTTTTCTAGCAATGAATAAAAAATGATCTGGTCATTTTAGTCAAATACAACGAACCGTAATCTTCAGATTGGTAAATCTAATCATTGTATTATTAATACAACAGTTAATAAGAAAATAATATTATAATTTATCTTAACATTAAAAACAATAATCATAATGGGCTCATTTATTAAGAATTCCTCTACTGTCTTGATACCAATTTAGCTCAAGTGTAGTATACGGGGGGAGGGGGCCTTTCGATATGGCTATGATTGTTTGGATTTGGCGATTTTTATTTAGATATCATGGTGAAAAAATGAATTCATTCTGGCTTCCGGACACCTATTGCTGAGTGAAGTACCTTGGTGATCGCTTTTGGTCACCAAAAATAATTGACAGGACCAAGGGCCCGCCTATACTACACTTTAACCCTAATTTTTTTACTAAATTTTCAAAATGACACAAATTCTCCAATTTGCAAAATTTATTCTGTTAATTTTTTAAAAAAAATTGTGAAATTTTAGTTGTGCAGCATGTTTTTAATTTTTACGTCAAAACAATTCCAGGTTTTAAAAAAGATTTAATATACACTCATGTCCATAAATTAAGGATAATTCAGAATCACACAGAAATTGAACTCTAAAATAAAAATTTCACCTGTAGAATTATCACACACATCTTGAAGAAGAATGTGCAAATTACAGGAAACCACCAGATGGTGCGGAAGTACGTCACAATGACAAGAATGTAAGAGAGGGGTATATAAGGAATGGTGGCAAAGAAGTAAAATTGTTCACAAGCGCTTTAAAAGCCTTTCAGTGCAATAACCGCATAGTTATGGCACAAAGGAAGCATTTGGATGATTTTTTTACGTGGTAGAATTATCGGACGACTGGAATGTGGACGTTTCCAGCTGGAAGATTCCGAGGAACTTGGAATCGCCCAGAGTGTCATCTCCAGGCTTTGGCAACGATTCCAAGATGATGGTAATGTGAGTAGATGTTACAGCACAGGTCGCCCCCGAGTTACAGCGCCGAATGAGGACCAGTATTTGGCAGTTACTGCCAAAAGAAACAGACGGAGCACAGCATCAGACCTGTCTCGTCAACTCTCTTCAGCTACCGGTACGACAATTTCAAGGCAGACCGTGTACAGACGCTTAGGGCACATTGGTCTACATGCTCGTAGGCCTGTCAGATGTGTTCCCCTTACTGCAACTCACTTTCGCCTGCGATTAAACTGGAGTAGAGAGCATGCATTGTGGACACCGCAACAGTGCTCTTGTGTGATGTTTTCCGACGAGTCCAGGTTTAGTTTGCAGTCTGATTCTCGCCGGACTTTCATATGGAGAGCGCCAGGTACCCGTTACCACCAAGAGAACACCATTAAACGACACCGCTACGGTGGTGCAGGATGGTTCGTTTGGGGAGGAATTATTCTTGGTTCCAGAACTGACCTGCATGTTCAGAGTGTAACGATGACAGGCCACATCTATCGGGATGTCATTCTGGAACAACATGTACGTTTGTTTCGGGGCGCCATGGGTGCTGAATTTCTGTTTATGGATGACAACGCCCGTCCTCACCTTGCAAACATTGTAGACGAATGCCTTCAATCGGAGGATATCACACAAATGGATTGGCCAGCATACTCACTGGACTTGAATCCAATAGAGCATGTGTGGGATATGCTTGGCCAACGAATTGCAGCCCGTCAACCCCCTCCCAACAGCCTACCGGAACTTCGGTGGGCATTGCTTGATGAGTGGTGTAATATTCCCCAAAATCAGATTGATAATTTGATACTCAGCATGCGTAGGCGTTGTAAGGCCTGCATTGCATCTTCCAGGAGACATACTCCGTATTAACCATGTTATACTGTTTATTGTAAATAGGTTCTTTTTTGAAATTTGCTCCAGGGAGTAAAAATCGCAATTTTTATTAATTATGTCAAACATATAGCATCTTTTTTGCTCTTTACCTTTTGTTTAATAAATAGACTTTACAAATAAGTCAAATTTGTTGTGCTTCTGTCTCTTTCTTTGCCTGAACTTCATTATCCTTAATTTATGGACATGAGTGTATATCGAAAAGTATTTACGTATTATACCGTCGATCAATTTCGCCAAATCAAAAGACGTCGTCAAATGCTGCTATCGTATGCGTTAAGGAGGTCATTTTGTTTGAATACGTTCGGAAACTGAAAACTATTGGCTATTTATTACGGCATATGGCAAAGTCTTTCATTGAGGATTTGGTGAACGGTATAATACGTAAGTTCCGCTAAAAGCAACACATTTTAATGTAACTAACATCGACCAGAATTTATTCGTAAGGAAATTTTATCCAAGTTTTATTTTTTACATTATGCTTAAAGTTTCAGAGAAGTAGAAGCATAAATTACATCCTTTTTGTATCTTTCTATATAATAACACAATGTAAAATGATTTGTAAAGTATTTAAACTGTGTTTCCTGTGAGTTTAAAATTGTACCTTTTGCATCCTATGACAATATAGAATGAAATGTAGTTAATTACAACTTGTGTCTTTGATTTCCAGTCATTTTTAATAGGAATAAACTTAACAAGAATCTTATAAAAGCTCCCCCAACCCCCTTTGTATTTATTTGAATACAAAAAAAGAAGAAAAATAAATACATCGATAGTTATTTCACTATTACATTTTCTCCGATTTTTGAAATATTGTTGTTTATTTTAAAAATCCCTTTATTGAATTTCAACTTTTTAGAAGTATACAAAAATATATATATCCCCCCCCCCCATCTTTATGAGGTTTAGTCACATTTTCGAATACGGCTAAACATGGTTCCACTTAATTTATATATAAATATAAACATAGATAGAAAAAAAATGGTTCGAGTTTATAGGACTCATTGTCTATAACTCATTTTTAGAGATAGAAAGTTTTAGGTTGTTATGAGCTTAAACAAATCAAATCTAATTAGATAAAAGTTAAATAAGAAATCTTGTAGATAACTCTCAAATAAGAACTAAAAAAGATATGTCTCAAAAGTCTCAAAATCATTATAACTGTATACCATTTGCATTAATTACAAAGTATACTCTTTATTGCTATGAGAATTTTAAAATTTATCTACTAAAGACTCATCGAAGGATTATATAAGCTTCGTTTTTAAAAAAGGTAATGCATTACTTTTCAAAAATAATCGGAAGATAAGTAAAAACGAATTATTCACGATCATTAATATTATGTATGCTTTTTATTCGAATAAATAATCACACTTTACAAAGACAAATGTTCAGTAAATATATTCTACAAAATGCTAAAGAATTCTAAATGCCGCCATCTTTGATTCTTTCCCTTGAATACTTAGCTTCCGACCAGACAAAACTCTAAACTCATTAAGGTGATTAATGAGAGCTCCAAACACAGTGATATTTGCTACGAAACCGGGGGAAGCTAGAGAGAAGTTATGTCTAAACAACTCGCATAATGAACTTTTTGTCTGATTCCTGGACAGTAGAATGCTCATTCTCTAGGGATTTCGAAACTATAATTTAAATTAATTAACGAAAACAACAATTTAGGGGTTTTAGGAAGAAGGATAATTATTTTCCGACAGTGATTTTTAAAAAACGAAAAGGAATTTAAATATGTATAGCAGTAGAAAACAATGGTAAAATATTTGGAATGATATATAAATGTATACACAATTACTTATACTATAATGGTATTTATACTGTCAAAATAAATTATTTTTAAATATTTATAAAATAGTATATAGACAAATCATTATTCTTTTTTCTTTGTTGATGACATTTTTATATTTGATAAGAATGAGAATTTCAAACCAAATACTGACTACCTTAATTTAATGCAGTCTAATAATAACAACTTACAAGCAAAATTTCTAGATATTGAAATACAATTAAAAGATACTAAAAAGTACTAATATTTATGTCAAAAGAAATTTAAATTCTAATAAAGTACTAATATTTATGACAAAAGAAAATAATTTAAATTTTAATAAAGTACTAATATTTAAGACAAAAGAGATTAATTTAAATTCAAAGTTATTAAAGTGCCTCACTTCGAAAGTAATATGCATAAATAAATATTCAGAAATATTATTATAAATTACATACAGCGTAGCAAATTTATATTTCTAAGAAATTCCAAATAAATAAATAAATAATTATAAAAATCTTATTAAACACTGCTTGGAATTAAATAACCAATTAATTTTATTAATAGTTGTCTGGATAAGGATATTCTAAGTAGTATTGACTAAATTTTTATTTACGGATTAGTAGTTTTTGCTATTATTAAAGAATGTATAGTAAATATCTATGTTTCCAAGTATTATCTACTTTTAATTACCTACACATACAAACTATAGATGGCGTCACAGTAGCTCTTAAAATAATATATTCCAGTAAATTCTTTTGTAAGCTTATTATTAAAGTGCACACAGTTACAAAAATATTCATAGTGTTATTCCTATAATTTTAGAATTTATCTTAATTATTTAGTTTAGAAATATTATAGTACAAATAATTTTATACTTATTGCTATGTTAGAATTTGGCCAATAATACTGTTGCTTTGAATACGAATTTGAATTCTGAATCTGGCAATAATTTGTTTATTGTTCACTAATTAATCACGATCTTAACATTTTTTTATGCATTTTTAGACAAGTGAAATTGTTCTTATGATGGATTTAGAGCTTCTATTCATTATTTTATATAAGATTTTGCTCAGTATTAAAAACAGAAAGGAGAAAGGTAGGATGGCCATAAACTAGTTAAGGTATCCGATTATTTACGACAACTTTAAAAAAAAAATGGAGATACGGGGATTTTTTGTGGGTTTTAGATTTGTTTAGTACATTTTACGAAAAATATGCTAAAATTAAGAAGATAAAAAGGAATTATTACTAAAATGGGAAAAAATGGGTAAAAACTTACAAAAAATAACATAAACAGGACCCATTCTGTGCCAAAGGTTTATGAACAAATTTTCAATTTTTCAATTCTGATGTGTTGTTATGTTATTCAATTTGAAATGACCTTCAGGATAAGAGATATTTTAATTTTTACAAAAACTATAGCATTTTATCTTAGTTATTATATGAAGTTGCTTAAAATAACAGTGAATCTATTCACATAAAGGACTGAAAATTTTGTAATAAAACATGATTGGTAAATCTTAAGGTTAAAACACTTCTGCTGTTATACAGAACATGCACAAAAAATTTCAGTTAATTACTTTCAAAACATTTTTACCAATCGCTGTCCCCTTTTGAGCATTTTCAAAAAAACACATTTCGTGTAAAATGCGTTTTAAAATATGACATCTTGCTTAAAGTAATGGCATCTGCTTTTACTAAAAGACTTGTAGTTTTTGTTCTAGTAAACGGAAAATAATAAACTTAGTATTTTTATAAAGCTGTTAAGATGGTTTGTAAATTACAATCATAAAAAAATTGTCAATTTTTGGCAAAAATTCACATTTTTAGGGTAGACGGACACCTTAAACCTTTTTTTTTAATATAAATTATTAAAAGCTATCCTGAGGGAATCATCTTTTTTATGATTCTGCAACATCTATATTTTTAAACGAATGTCTGTTAGATGCTTTTATTTTTGTAGGAAAATCATTCTCTCTAGTAGAGATTGTTAAAACTGTACACATATTTGTTTACTTTTTTCCACACACAAACTTAAAATGTGTTCTTCTAAAATAGCTTTCCAAAAAAAGAAAGTTAAAAGTGGTACTTTAAGAACCATGCTTTTTGAGGTGGCATTTCTTTTTAAAAAAATTGAAAAAATAAAAAAGATTTTTTTTTAAATTAAAAAAAAAACAGCATTTTTTTTAATGATTTTGAATCATAAGAAAAAGGAAAATTTTACTCAAACACTTTTACAAATTTAATTTGACTATCTACAAATATAAAAAACAGAATTTCGCCCACGTATAAACTCATATAATAAATTTCAATAATTTGATTTATCCTTTTCATGAATAACTATTATCGTTAATAACGCTTAAAATTTCTCCAGAGAATAAAAGAGAAAATTATTTTATTATAAAAAGGAAGTGAAAGAGTATTAAATAAATGCATAGTTTCGCATATATTATAAATAATGGTTTCGCTTTAGTAGGACATGAATGTATGTAAATAGAATTGATTAAGTGATTAACTAATTCTGCGAGAATATTGCAAATAATTACTTGTCTAACTTTTTTGTTTGTTTTGAGGTGATATTGCCAAGAATTAGCTAATCGACTTTGTATGAAATAATGGTAATAATAATGACTTTTTTCATGTGCGAAAGTCTGATAAAAGAGGAATGAAAAAAAAACCGAAGAAAATAAATAATTATCACAAAGGATTATAAATTACTGCACATGTAAATATGCATCAATATGGAAAAAATCTTTAATTTTTAAAAAAAATATTTTCAAGATAATTTGTGGTGAAATAATATTCTTTAGTTATGAGGCGCTTATTTATAAATAATATCAGAACTCTTTGGTGGCTAATTTGTTATTTTCACAAATAAATTAACAAAATTTACTACTTGTTAAGCATTATAATATTTCCTTGTAAAATTTGTGTTCTACTTTGCACCATTATTATACGATAAAACATACAAGAATTTTTACTAATCATTAACCTTTTAATGATTTATTTTTTTATATCTGAAATAAATTTGTGCCATTATTATAGAATAGAAGATATAGTAATCTTTCGTATATTTTAGTTATTTCATTTTTTTATTTGAAGTAATATTGCCTTCTTTTTCCTAAGATATTTTGTATAGAGGCATTTGTTTAACTGTAAGAAAAATGGAGATTTTATTTTCATCAGAATTAATTAATTATCTTATTATGTCCAAATTAGAAAAGATTCTAATTTAATCGTATCCAGTTAAATTTAAATGATTAGAATTAATGAAAAATATCATACAATTTTCTCTTGCAAAGTATTTCATTTGAAAGTTTTAAATAGAATATAATAGATTTTTCTAAAAAGTGTTTTATTTTTGTGTTCTCATTAAAATTCCATCTAAATTATAAAGTATAAAGGCCATTTTTGAAAAATAATCTTGAAATTGTTAGTTAATTGTTCCATGTGATAAAAAAATAATGCTAAAAATTAATTGAAAGTTGAACTTGAATAAATAATTTTAATAAGTATCTAGTTATTTCTTTCGGTATTTTAAACATTCTACATAATAAAATAATACAAAGTTTGATCATTTTAAGTTAATATAAAAACGTAACTGACTATGGATTTCTAAACAATATACATAGAAACTTCTAAAAAAATAATTAATTATTGTTTTGTCAAAAATAGCTTTGAATTATGCGGTAGACATCTCAGAAACAAACCAGCGTACAATTAATAAGTTTTTTAGTAAAGTCAAAGTAATAATCAAACAAAATATTCATAATCTATAGTGCTTACTTAAAATGTTAATTTAATAAAGCAAAAAATGTAAGTAATATAACAAAAGTTGAAAGAATTGAAATCTAGCATCTTAGCACACTTTAAAATAAAAAAAAGGATACTTTAAATTATCTGCAGTAGAGTTCTTAACTTTACAAAAATAAATCCGGCAAATAATGCTAATCAATAGAATCCACTTATTTTGATGCTTGTTAAAATATAATTAACTATATTAATTTAATTTAATTTATTTAAATACATTACAGTGCATAGTTCTTAATACTACTTTTCATATAATAACTTTAATAATCTGCTTTTTAATTTCGCAATTTAAATCACGTGTTTTTTATTTATATAAAAAAACACACCACCCAGTAGCTACACGTACTGTTAAACAAAGATATAGTTCAACGGTAGCTGATTTTTATATAAAATTATCTTTATCTCTATCCTTTTCAATTATTAAGTTCCTCAAATTGAAGACTAATTCTTTTTTATTTGAAATATTTCTTGTCAGCCTGCAATATACTTGTCAGATAAAACTTTTTCCTATCTCTCTATTGAGATCATTTTCTTCAAGATTAGTTGCGAGAAAGTAGTTTGAAGAACTCTAAGTATATCTAATCTAAAATGCTTCGTTGCTCGTTAATAGTATTTTTTCTGTAAAAATGAATTGTTCCAGTTTTAAAGAACTTTCAAAAATTTTCCAATGATAAAGTAAACTTTTCTAAAGTATTAAATTTTTGATTTTGTTGGAATTATTAGTTTAAACTTTTAGTTCTTATATATATTATTTTAATATTTTATTGATTTTGAGAATTTTTTAATTTATAGGTGGTGAAGTAATACTCCAATACTTAAAAGTATTTTTAAGATAGGAAGTTTTGAAATTAATTATTGTAAAATTTATGTATTACTTGTTTCCTACTTATTCTTAAACATTCTTCTATCGAGAGCATTTTCAGATTATAAATCAGATATAGATCAGCTTTACAAAAAAAAAAGTTTTAACTCCTTCAGAATTTTTTGAATCTTTTTTTAAGACCCAAAGATTTCTTTTTTTTTTTATTAATAAAATTATTCAACTTACGATACAATGATTTTAATACTTGTAGATTAAATGCATTACTTTTAATATTTTAAAAAGAAATAATGGATTTTTTTAGGAATATTTTTTTAACGTGTAATTAATGTGTTTGTATTTAAATTCGCATTCAAAATGCAAATATTATTTTTAAGGTATCCGACTGCCCCAAAATTGTGAATTTTGCCAAAAATTGACAACTTTTTTTATGACTTTATTTTATAAGCCATCTTATTAACTTTATAAAAATACAAAGTTTATTATTTTCCGTTCACTAGAACAACAACTACAAGTGTTTTAGTAAAAACAGATGCTATTACTTTAAGAAAGATGTCATACTTTAAAACGCGTTTTACTCGAAATGTGTGTGTTTTTAAATGCTCAAACGGGGCATCGCTCAAAACTTTTTGAGCGATTGCTCAAAAAGTTTTGAAAATAATTAACTGAAATTTTTTGTGTAAGTTCTGTATAATAGTAGAAGTGTTTTAACCTTCAGATTTATTAATCACCGGTTTATTACAAAATTTGCAGTTCCTTATGTTAATATAATCACTGTTTTTAAAGCAATTTCATACAATAACTAAGATAAAGTGCTCTAGTTTTTGTAAAAATTAAATTATCTCTTATCCCGAAGGTCATTTCAAAAATGAATAACATAGCAACACATCAGAATTGAAAAATTGAAAATTTGTTTATAAACTTTTGGTTCAGAATGGGCCGCGTTTATGTTATTTTTTTGTCAATTTTTACCCATTTTTTCCCTATTTTAGTAATAATATTTTGTTTTTCTCTTCTTTATTTTAGCATATTTTTCTTAAAATGTACTAAACAATTCTAAACACAACAACAACAAAAAGATCCCCATATCTCCATATTTCTTTAAAAAAAGTTGTCGCAAGTAGTCGGATACCTTAAATGTTTTGCCTTGAAAAAGCAAGACCGATTAAATTAATGAAAATAAAATTTATTTGATTCATTTAAAAATCTTTTTTAATAATGACAACACTACGTAACTAATGATACAAAAGAGAAGATGCTTTTATTAAATTTCTATTATTCAAATTTATAAAAATTATTTACCCACACATAAATATTTTTAAAATAAAAAAAATAATAATATTTTGATAAAACTAGGGGCTGGGGTACCCCTGTCCACCTAACTGCAGACCAATCACCATTGTACAAATTTCACAACTGTTCATACTCATTGCTTAAATTGTAAAACTGTAATTTACATGTATTATGCAGTTCTATTTATTTGTTCTTTTTTTCGCAACATTCGTTCTTGGCGTGCCCTCTTCAGAAGTCCATCACTGAAGCTGCATCGTCCAAAACTTTATTGATAAAATCCTCTGTTTCTGATAAACCTGCAACTCTTTCACCTTCCTGGAAAGTTCTTGCGTTGATTGGAAATAAGTCTTCGTATGAGACAACGCCTTTCTTCTCTTGCAATGATTCCAGTCCAGACAATCGTTGCGATATTTTGCACTAATGTACTATTAAACCATACTGGCGACATTATATGAAAAGGAGAACATAGCTGTCAGCACGAAAGAACCATGCGAAATAAGGGTTGTCAACTTGGAGAGTTATCGTGAACGTTGGCATTGTTGCGATAGCAAGGAATAAATTTATTACAGCATCACGAAAAGAAAGTTTTTTTTTGAGAGAGAGATTAATGTAATGCAGATATCTGTTCCTAAATAATTTAAAATAGAAGCTAACGTTTTTTAATATACATATTTAAAAGTTTTGTAACATTTAGAACTTCTCCTTTATTTTTGAAATTCTTTTTGATGTTGTTCAATACCAAATAAACACAATCTGAAAAAAAATTCTCCTTATCCATTTCTAATCGAAACTTCAATAAAAAATTATATTAAGGCTTATTTTATTTATTTATTTTGATAAAAGAAATAAGTCTATTGTTTCAATTCTAGGTAATCCAATTATGTAAGTTTAAATACTGCAAATTTACTTTCTACTTTACGATAAAAAACTTAAATATGAAATATAATTTTTATAAAACAAATCCAAATTTAATTTTAAACGCTTAGTGAACAAACTCTTTCATATAAATATAGTTATGAATTTAAAAGTCTTCAATAAACATTCCATTTATAGAAACCTATTTAAAGTGATTGATACATATCAGATTGTTTAAATCATATCGGTTTATATACATGTGTTTGTGTGTTTGTGTATGTGAGAGTGTGTATGTGTGTGTATGCGCAGTTTTTAAACGACTTTTTTCTCAACCAGAGAAATTTAATTTTTTTCAAGTATTGAACTTAATACATTAAAAAAACTACATGTAATAATTAACAGCAAATGTCCTTAAGCACTTTTCAGATATTCCTAAGGCCCCAACCTACTGTTAGGTTGAATTTCCTTCTAAACATGAACTGAATGATCTAATTCATTAAAGTGGGAAACCCTTAAAATAGATCAGTTTTAGGGGTGCTGTCGCTAATCCATTTCAATAAGGAGGAAAATTAAGATGAATGACGGTGTTGGCAGTCAATCATTCGTTGAACTACTTAATCAAATAATGTGATATGTCTCATTATTCAAAAAGATTTTAGACATCACCGCCCCCCCCCTAGATTTGTTAGATGAAATAATTGGTTTTTAAAAGTGTTTCATCTAAAAGCCCTTCTAAATTCTGAAAAAGTAAAATTTTAAATTAGAGTAGAAGGAAAATACCTAAGAAATTAATCAAAAAATTTCGAATTCATTGTTATTGTTGTTGCTTTTCTTCTTCTTCTTGTTATTATAATTTGTATTATTAGAGGAATCCTTTAAGAATTCTCAGGTAACTTATTTTTCGAAAAAATGGGATTTTTATTTTCTTAGAGTAGAAGAAGGAAGAAAATTACGCATTTAAATAAACTATAAATGATTGAAATCTATCGATCAATTAAGAGGATGCATTTCAGTTTTCACAGAATAAGCTAGTTAATAAATTTAAAACTTTTATTGAAATCAGTTTGGAAAATATGTTACAATTGGATTAATATTTATAACAAACTTTTTAATTTTTGTATTGCACAATTATACTTAAAACATACTTAGCATCGTTTCATATTTTTTCATTCTGAGGTTAAGCATTTCCTGTTTTTCATTTCAAACGAAACTCGTTGATAATTTATAGTATAGCTCGACTGCACGTAGCACTAAGAAGTCGAAAACCAAAACTGAAAGTCGACAGTTGATATGCTCATTAAGAAATATTTTCTGCAAGGAAATTAAATAGAAAAATTCCTGCAGTAAGAAAACAAAATTCCTTAACATAGAAACTATTTTATGGATTTCAAAAATATTTAAAATTTAATTTCATCAGCAGAAAAACAAAACTACTCATTTACAAATCATTGATAGCCGGCTGGGTGGCGTAGTTGGTTTGTCGCTGGCCTTCTGCTCCCAAGGTTGCGGATTCGACCCGGCCCAAGTCGGTGGATTTTCATGATGCAGAAAATTGACAGCGGCCATGTCGTATGAAAAGAATCCCTTGAGTGCCTGTTTGGCTTGGGTTCATTCGGCAAAAAAAAAAAAAAAAAAAAATCTTAAGTACGCGGTTTCGCATTGCTAGAGCTCAGGTGCCTCCCTCTTTGGAGGAAACTGGGCATCAAAATTGCTTGCGATAATTGGTACCGCCTACAGGGTGCCGCAACTAAAAAGTGATACCAACTCCTGGGGAATGTACTTAGTCTACAAAGGTTAAATATCAATGGTCAGCTCCTCTAAAGAAGAAGAAGACAAATCATCAATAAAACCCGTTCTCACATATGTTGCAGAAACGGGGGTAATGACTGAAAGAGACAAGGAGACTTGCTAAAATGAGTCCTTAGAAATATTTTTGGAGTTTTTAAAATGAGATAAAATTAGGGAAAAGAGAAACAATTTAGAAATTCATAAAACTTTTAATGAACCAGAAATTGTTAAATTTATTGCAATACAAAGGTTAAAATGGGCAGGACACCTGATAAGACTGGGAGACAATCGAATCACAAAAAAGATCTTTGTAGCCAGACCATATGGTACTTGAAAAACAGGAAGACCAAGACTCACGTGGATCGATTGTCTAGAAAAAGATCTAAAAACTATCAATGTCAGAAACTGGAAAAGTCAGGCGAAGAACAGGACAGCCTGGAATGGAATCCTTAGGAATGTCAAGGGCCATCATGGGCTGTCGTGTCATTGAGCAAGGAAGGAAGAATTATTTAGCGTTTTCAAACTGAATTGTACAAAGAGTAGAATAGGATTCACCCATTGGTAATTAAAATAAAAATTGAAAGAGTCATACAAGAAAATAAGCAAATCAAGGTTTTTTCCCGTAATTCCTTTTTTGTTGCAAATATATCCCTTGAAAGTATCCATATAGACAGAGCGACTAAGTATTTAAGTACTCTTTGTTATATGAATTTTATTGACAATCTCTTACACTGAAATTTCATGAAATTACATTTGAAAAAATTAATTCAAATCTTTTTCAATGTAATTATTTCAATCTTAAGGTATTCAACTACCCTAAAATTTTCAAACTATTCAGAAACTTGGATTCAGACACTGACTTTGAATGATTTGTGTGACTTCTTTTTGAATAAAAATTGTATTCAAAACACCTAAAAAGTTAAGAGATTAAAATGGCTTGCGCAAAACGAATGGAAAATGTTAAAAAACCGTTTTTTTTTTTTAAATATCCGACTACCCTAAAATTGTGAATTTTGCCAAAAATTGCCAAATTTTTTATGATTTTATTTTATAGACCATCTTATTATCTTTATAAAAATACCAAGTTTGTTATTTTCCTTTCACTAGAACAAAAACTACAAGTGTTTTTGTAAAAGCAGATGCCATTACTTTAAGCAAGATGTCATATTTTAAAACGCATTTTACTCGAAATGTTTTTTTTTATTTTGAAAATCCTCAAACAAGGACAGCGATTGCTAAAAAAAGTTTTGAAAATAATTAACTGAAATATTTTATGTATGTTCTGTAGAATAGTAGAAGTATTTTAATCTTCATATTTATCAATCACTGTTTTATTACAAAATTTACAGTCTTATGTGAATATAATCATTCATATTTGAAGCAATTTCGTATAATTATTAAGATGAAGTGCTCTAGTTTTTGTAAAAATTTAAACATCTTATCCTGAAGGTCATTTCAAAAATGAATAACATAGCAGCACATCAGAATTGAAAAATAGGAAATTTGTTGATGAACTTTTAGTACAGAATGGGTCCCGTTTATATTGTATTTTGTAAATTTTTACCCATTTTTTCCCATTTTAGTAATAATAATTTCTTTTCATCATCTTAATTTTAGCATGTTTTTCTTAAAATGTACTAAACAAATCTAAAAAACACAAAAAAATCTCCATATCTCCATTTTTCCAAAAAAAAAAAAAAAATTGTCGCAGGGGTAGTTGGATACCTTACTCGATTCAAAATTTCCCATGATCTTCTCTTCTTCACTCCCATTTTCGTATTTCAAGAACCAAGTTGAAATTTGATTGAGGCACAAATGCAGAATCAGACTAAAAAATTTCTGATAAAAATGACTAAACAGCTAACACATGATTTTCATATCTCTTTTTATCTTATTCCAATACTAATATCACAAACAAAGCTAAGCATTGAATGATAAAGGGTGTCTTTAAATTTAAAATGAACTGACTGCTTTCAGTAATCCATATCTTCGATAGCGTATACTTTTTTCATTCAAATTATTTGGAATTTTAGCTTTTTAAACTGTAGTTCGGTTTTGAATCCGTTTACTTATCTCCTCATATTTTTGGGGGATCAAGGAAGCTTATAAATGAATAAATGAAGTTGTTAAAGCTGTAAACACCTTCCATACGGTCGTGAGAAAAGATATAAATAAATTCGTACATGAATGTCGCTTCAGGACTACTCATATGTATATATAAGAAGCCCTAAAGCAACATTTATCCAAAAATCTATATTTTTCTAACATTCCCTTATATATATATATATATGCGGAAATATTATGTGTGTGTATTTTAATACTTTTGCAAATTATAGTATTTTATTATTCACTAAAAACAACTAGAATTTTTCACTTACAGACCTTTGTGCTAAGTTTTTTTTATCTTAGCATAATCTAAATAATGTGTAATGGAAGAGCTATCCCATCCATTAGTGTACAAGAGTTAGAAGGAAAATTAGCCACAGTCAAAACAACACAATTTATTTACTATTCTCAACAACGACACAAATTCGACAAACTAAATTAGGAAATGCACCAATTGACAAATATGGAAGCAAAAGCGAAGTAGACGAGATAATTGGAGGAATAATAAATTGGATCACTTACACTTGGCACTTCCAGGCAATACACCTTATATTTGAAGATAATTTCTGAAGTAATCCAATCCAAACCGACCGAATCCAATTTAACAACTCATTGACCATATCGTCAATCTTAATATTAATCAAATAATCTAGGAAGTGCTTTCGTTTAGTTTTACTTAATCTTACGTTATTATTCATGCTATCCATTAGCTTCTAACCTCTCTCTCTCTCTCTCCTACTCGAACCCGAAAGCTAATACTTAAATACATAACATAACTCACATTGACCACGTCTTCTTATTCGGGAGGAAGTTTTCAATTAAATAATATAATAAAAGAAGTTATTCCCCAAGAGGATTGTTAGGAAAAACGCGGATGGGCTCGTTACAAATGGATACCCAAATAGTAATATTATTCTTAATACAAGAATATCTGCTCAAAGTTTGCCTATTGAACAAATAATTGGTGATAATGAAAAATGTAAAACATTGCTTTATTGAAGCAATTTTTTTTATAAGGAATGCCATAATGACGACGTGTGGTAGAGTTAAGGATTACTGTATTGTATTACGTAGTTAATGTAAAAATAGTATGGGAATAAGAACTATACTTGTGAATATTTAAAAATAATTTTGTTAGGAAAATATATCAAGCTAATTGAGCTAAAACAGGACGAAAAAATTGTGTAAAACTATTTAATTGCGTTATTCCAAGTTAATTAAGATATTTCAGTTAAGATAGATTTTTTAGACGAAAAAGGAAACTTACATATTTAAAAATATTACATTATATCACACAATGTTTTTTTATTCAAACGATTATGCATTACCAATTTACACTTATATGTTCTGGGATTAATTGTTGTATAAAAACGTCTTCAAAGTAAAAAAAATAATGTATGAAAATAAAAATACAAAAGTATTATTTTTAAATACAGAATGACATAAAATATATAAGAACAATGGGTAAACAGAGTTTAAATATAAATTACACATTTGAAGTGAAAGAAAAGCATTTCGAATATTAAAATAGCATTTAGAGAACGTAAAAAATACATTTAGAATATGGAATAACATTTTAACTATAGAATAATCAGATCGCAGAATAATATTTAAACAAGCAAAATATCGAGTATTATTTTAGAATTTAGAATACTTTAAATATATTCAACAATTATTTAGTGGCTTCTGAAATTAAATCATTTTAGCAAACTACAATATTTGTCTGTATCTGAAAGGATCACTTATTTGTTCCTTTTGTATTGAAAAATATCTGTATATTTTCTTTTTTCTATCTTCCAGTTGCTAACGATCGTTTGCTGTAAAACGATGCAAAGAGTAGAAAGTAAAAGCAAAAATAATTTAATTTTTGTAAGCTGTGCTTAAACTTCTGGAAAATGTTCTATTTCTGAAAAATAAATTACAAAATGTCTCTTAACCAAATTTTAATTCAGGCTTTAATTATGTTAGTTTCTTATTGCCTGTTTTTTAAGTGAGAAAATAATTCGTATTTCATTAAAAATTACAAAGGCATCAACTATGATGTCTGAAATGATTGAAGGTAAATCTCTTTATAAACAAGATATGCTGTTAAAACTTTTCTTAAAAGTTAAGCACCTAGTTTATCAAATCTTAAACTTGAACTTCTCTAACTTAAATTTTTGACAACCACCAAGCAAAGAATATACCATCGTTCATCTCTTGAAAACCGAAGACCTTGGAACCATTTTAAAAGAACTAAATAATCTTAGTAATATATGGCTTCACAAAATGTCAATCTTCTCTTGTATTCGTTCAATTACCGGAACACTTTTCTTGCCAAGGTACGACAAACCTCCTTTATAATATCTATCAATGAGTGTAAACAAATCCGAGTCTTGGGCAGAAAGGTAAATATTTACAGTCGGTTATAACAGCGCGTGATTTCATGTTACACGCCAAGACTTGTATGTACTGTATTTTAATGAAGCCATTGCAAATGGCGCAACAAAATTTATTCATAAAAGGACCATTCATCGTATATTTATTCAAAATGTCCGATGGATCTTCTCGAATGTTGAAATAAGCCTTTTATGAATTTAGATTATCCGAGTTCAGAATATTTTGCAACATGTATGCCTTTTAAAGTATTATAGATTCTATTTTCTGCTCACCATTGTAATATTTAAAATAGTGTACTCGATTTTTTTTTTAGTTTATTTTTATATTATAGCGTATTTGGTGGGAACATAATTCGCAAAGCCATGGCTGCTCAAAATAGAATGTTATAAGTCTAAGTTTAAAGAAGTAAATAAAAAGAATTTTTTAAGTCAATTCTTGCTTCTGTTAACAAAGAAACATTTTATTTTAGTTACTTTTTATTAAATAGTTACAATTCATATAAATATACAGATACATATGACAGAATCACAATATTAAGTGACAAAGTAAAAAGCAATTTTCCATTTTCCTTTCTATATATGGGATGTTGGACTATTTTATTTTGTTTCTTACTATTTATTCATTCATTAAATTCAATTATTCTAATAAAATAGTATACTAAAAAAGAAATCATATTCTCAGAAATTAGGCCATTTCAGGTGGGATTCGAACCCACGACCTTGGATTAGAAGTCCAAAGCGTTATCCATTGCGGTACAGGGACACAACGAATGATTTTCCTTTCTATATATGCTGTTGGACTATTATTTTTCTTTGTTACTATATATTCATTTTTTATTTTAATTAAAATGAATTAATATTTTAAAAAACTGCGTTAACATCAAGTGCCATCCATTACAAGTTTTTTAAAAAAGAATTTGAATTCGAATGGATGAACAGAAAGTATTTTATTAACGATTGAAAATTTGAACAAGATATATAAATATATATATATATAGGGAGAGTGTGAACTAATAGTAGAATTAAAAAAAATCTTACAACGCTTTCGACTTAAAGTATTGAACTGTATGGATACATTTTGAATTATAAAACATCTCTTGAACGTAATTTAGCTTCAAAGTATGAAAATGCAAAGTACTATTTTGATTAAGTATTGTTTTAGTTTATTTATGCATTCGTGTCTTTCTTTAAATAATTTTAATCTGTCTTTTAAATTTTTAATAATTAGAGCTCTTTATACTAAAATTAAACTATCCTTTTTTAAATTTTTGTTTATCTTTCAGAAAAATGCTATAATAGAAGAAAATGAATAAGTTAAAAATAATATAAATCATGAAACTGTCCAGATGAGCTATATGTCAATCTATATATATGAGTAAATTTAAAATATAAAACTATTGGCTCACAAAAGAGACTGTGTGGCTGGTTATAAGATTTATATGTCTTCATCACCCCTGCTGCAATAGCGTTTTTACTTGCTGGCCATTAAATTAAAACAAAGTTTATATATAATTACTCTATTTTTAAAAATTCATTTGAATAAACTACTTTTTAAAACAGAAAACTTACGTAAAACTTCAGGCCTATTATCAATTTCAAATCTTCGTAATTTCGATATCCTTATGGTACAATACAAGAATTAATTTTTTATAAAATACTCTATTTCACATAAAAAAAGGTATAAAAACAACAAAGTAGAGGATTTGTAATATCAAATATAAGTTTAAAAAACTGTGTGGGAATGTGTTTTTTTTATCAAAACTCTTACAATCATTTCAAATAATTTGTCTTCATTTCCATAAAATAATAATCATAATTCGATTTTCAGAAAGAAAATATCTGAGTTACATAACGTAAAATTAAAGTAAACATAGAAAAAAAGCACCTTTTCGTGAGGCAGAACGCAATCCATGTTTTATCACCTAAATCAAGCAAAACAAATTCTTGTTTGCGCATATTTCACCATCCCTCGCATACGACATTCCTTCACGGGACCGTATATTGTTTACTCTATAAAACTTTTCCAAGTTCCTAATACTTTTTACTGCAGAGTTTTACACTCCGATAAAAATAGAAATCTATTTCCAATACATTTTATTATCCTTCGGAGGAACGCACAAGTTCTCGTTCCGGAACATTCCGGGAGATTGCCGGACTTTTGCCAGTAGGGCCGTATCCATCCCGTTGGGGGGTCATCCAGCGTATGTGGGTTAAGCCTAACCACCAAGAGCGCTTGGATTTCAAAACCCTCTTCACCCCCATTTGGTCCAGTCTTTTTATTCTACTGTTCTGCTTGTTGTAAAATGACAGAGATTTTATAGTCCCCCCCCCCAAATCTGACGTTTAGTAAATTTTTCTGGAGTTAACCATTGGGATGAGGAACAAAAAAGGAAGGTTTCAGGGGGAGGTTTGGAGGGAAAGAGGGGTCGGAGTGGACATACACTGCCGGCAGATGATTTTGAGAAGGAAAGGAGGATTTTTATGGAGGAGGGGGATTTTTATTACTCACCTTGAGGAGGCAGTCCTCTTGTATGTTGGGCAGCTGTCTATCGTCTGCCATTGTGGCTCCGGACCGCGGATCATGAGCGGTCCTCGGGACGGAAAAACGGTTCTTGCTGCAGCATCTCCATCCCGACTACTGCGGAGACCCCTAGCGGACATCTCCGCCGCATCCGAAGGCACCCCCCTTTACGCCACCCCGGATAACAATCCTTTTCAGAAACTCTCGGTGTTCTGGCGGGAAGATCCGCACGCAATGTTCGGAGCATGCGCAGATACCATGAGCGTGCTAGAACTAATGATTCGGAGCGGAACCCGTTTATTTCTTTTTTGACTAACCCATTACCGGATAAAGAAGTTTTTCCACGAGATTTGTGAAACCACGTTCTATATAAAGAACAATCCTTCAGTCGACACCTTCCCTGTCACTTTGATGCAACCAGAGCGATCTTTCCAGAGAACAGAACGGGGGGAAAAAAGAAGTTATTTCAAACCCGAAAACTGGCACTTAGATAATTCGATTCGCAAATAAGTTAATTGGCATCAGTGGGAGATAATTGGGAAGCTGCGGAGTTAATTTGTTTGTTGGGATCAGAGAGAAGAGCTACGTAATTTCATTTTTGCCCTCCATGAGTAGTAGACGGTTTCTCTAAGCGGAATAACAAACTTAACCAGATTTTATTTCTAGATATAATTTATCATGAAAATGACATTCTTAATTAATGTGAGGATTTATCCCCACATTAATTAAAGAAATATTAACAGAAGTTAAAGGGAATTAAGATTTTTTTTGATACAATATCTCTTAGCTTACAAAGTTGATTCCAAAATCCATTTTGGGATTTTTTTTTAAAAAAAAAGAAGATAGAAGTAGTTTCTATCGATCTAAATACAGTCTAACTTTCTATACCAATGAGTCAATATTTTTCCTAACAAATATTTCCCTTTCTTTGTGAGTATATCATATTGTTTATGATATAGTCGTCGTTCCCTATGCGATGTCCTGCTTTTCTGAATGGAGCGCTGTAATGGGTTTTTCTTCCAATTACTAGTAATAATCAGGGGCCAGTCTCAAGAGAGAGTCTAAGAAAAAGATTCTTTCCTGGAGGATTTCTCAAAAGGGAGCTGACCCACATTTTCACGAGGAAAATAGGAATAAATTTATTTACATATGTTGGAAAATGAGCATCCACATATTGATCATTCAGTAGCTTTAGATGTTGATGCTTAATGTTTTATCAGAATTGATAAATCAAGTAAATTTTATTTCACAGTCATGATATTTTATCAATGTTGTTCTTAAAATGGTGCCTTATGCGATGTTTTTGTCTAAAGAGGCTTATAATCAGAGAGTTAAGGGACTTTCCTGTGTGCACTCTTGAGGAGAAAATTATTTTATATCGATAAATCTCAATAAAAGGAATCAAAATTTCTGGATGATAGTTTATGAATTTTTAGAACTCTGAAATTTCATTGAATTTTATAACTCTGATCTTTGAAACTTGATACAAAAGGATATATTTAAGAGCATAATTTTATTCAAAATTAATAAACATTCCATTTTTCTCCTGAGAGAATTTTTTTTTACATTTAGAAAAAACAACGAATGTAGTAGCTTTTTACTATAACAAATCTGAAACAAAATCCAGATTATTTCCAGATTATTACACATAAGTTTTTTTATTGGCCTTAGAATTGTATCATTAGCATCTGATAAAAATGTTCATAAACAGCAGATCACAGAATATAAATTATTCTTTAAATAGATAGTTTTATTCTTATTCACACATGGTATACAAGTAGTAATGATCAATTAATTGATTAAGTAAATTCCCAATATTTTTGTTTAATAGCATATTCAACCGCTATCCTTTTTACGCAAACTTCATATCCCAAATGCCTATTGCCTTAACAAAATATTTAGCCCTTTTGATAACAAAATGTTTATTAATAGTCGAACTATTCTATGTTTATTTCTAAATATTACTTTATATTTGTATCTAAATACTATTTTATGCGTGTTGATTTCTGAATACTATCCTATGTTATATAATATGCAGAATTGTTATGTAAAACTTCCATCTTCAAATTAGTTGCATCATTCACCATTTTATTATCATTCAAATTAGCTTTATTATTCTTAATTTCATTTTTATTGAGATATTTTTCCCGATAAAAACGGAAAACAGCTCTTTAATCGTGCCCTGTGATGTTTCATTTTATGAAAAAAACTATGCGTATTTCATAAATGTTCTTAATACCGTGTTTTTCTATTCATTGGATTTCCTTCTGATATTGCAACTTCCAAAACAATAAAGTTTTGCAACAAATTGTAAATATCACTTGTGTATTCATAGATTAAGATACCCAGTCATTCATTGCTTAACTGATAAAATAAGTTTTATAATTCAAAAGATTGAAAATTCTTTTTAAACAACAGTCAATATTGATCCTAAGTATAAAACGAATTTTAAAAGAACACAAAAGAGAGAAAGAAAATGATTTGGAAATCTATTATTGTCAAATTCGCTAAATTCAGTAGCTCGCAATCATTCTGTCGAGTTTAATATTCAAATCCTAATTCCTTTTATTGTAGATTAAATGTTAAATAAATAGATGGCGCTGCAAGTCATCTGAGAGATATACTTTGTTTAGCTTGTAGAGTCAGAGTTATTTAATGTTCTTTGTCCTGTATGCATGTCTTTTGTATTGTCTACGAAATAAACCAAAATGCCTAAAGGATTAGACTAAATCATGGGATTATATAAATATTTAATGGAAATATAATCGTCTAAATACCAATGGAATTAAGGAAATATAATACTTTTAACTACCTGACATGTAGATTAATTACAACACATTGCATCTGTCGGGGCTCCAGGTCCTCATGTTTGCATGCCGTAAATGTTAAAGACATCTCTCTCTCTTTCGCTCAGTCCAAGCGTCTACCTGGTCTTTTGACCACGATTGACAATTAGGAGTCCTATTGACTGTGGTTAGTAGGCCTTTTTATCACGCAAAAAAGACAGCCCGAGATATTTACTGCATCGAATTATCCTGTATTATTTTATCTAGGCGCTGTAGTTTAATTTTAATGTAATATTAGATCAGTGAGTATGAAATGTCGGATTTTTAAGCGAATATAAAAAACTGTATATCTTTATTTAAAAAAAACTATTTATTTAATCCAAATAGACTCCATTTGTTTTAATACACCTTTCACAACGAGATTTTACTGCGTAGATGGATGCCTGTCTTAAAAAAATTCCGATATTTATAATATGACATGGAATTTTTCCCACTATCGTTATTTTCATACTGGTTAGTTCTTAAAAACTGTTCTAAAGGCTTAAAAAATGGAAGACGGTTGGTGAAAGATTCGGTGAATAAGCCGGATGCTGAAAAATTCATTACTCGAATTCATTTTATTTCGCAATTGTTTTGTACGACATATGCGGCCGAGCGTTGTCGTGGAGAAGTATTTCAACTTCTCAGGTATTTCATCAATATATTGGCAGTATAATAGATACAGTAAGAAATCATTTCTATCAATGCTTTTAGAGAATCATTCTTCTTAAATGTTTTGGATTTTCCACTCGACTCATTTTGTAGGGGAAAATCACCAGATCGAAAATTTTCAAACCAACGCGGCACGTTTCGATCTTCAACAGTATTTCCCCCAAATGCCTGGTTAATATTGCGAGCAGCTTTTGTAGCATTATTACCAAGTTTGCACTCATATAAAAATTACACGAATAGGGTTGAACTCACGTTTTACAAGGTTAAAAAATAGCAAAAGGGAACACTTTGGAGAAAATCTGTGTTGCAATGTAATTCTGGTAATGGATAATATAACTATGAACGAGGCTATGCCAAAAACAAAAGCATAACAAAAACAGGGAAACAAACGTTCAAATATAAAGAAAATTCGACTTTTTATATTCACCAATCTAAGAGTTATTAATTTCTATATATATTGTGTGTGTACAAGTTATCTCTTTAATCACAATCTATTGATTCATTTACTGCATAGATTCCCTCCTTTTCCCCCTGCATAGGCGCCCCCTTTTCGAGTGAACATTTCTCGATACCGCCCCCTCCCACTCTAGAGAAAAAAGAGTGTACATAATACATGGTGAAAACAAGAGTTAAGTTTTAAAATATATTCTATTACTAATAGAGAATATTTTTTAATTTAATTTTTTTCTAAGGCCCCAATTTTTTTACTTGCTAATCTGAAATAGCTATTGCAACAAATATATTTAAATGTGTAATATTATATATTTTAGTCATAGATAGGATAGAGAGTGTTGGAATTGAAACGCTACTGAATTTCTTCATTTAAAAGAGTGAAATAAAAAAGTTTTAGCTTACCTGTTATAAAGACAGGCAGGGGTTTGATGATACGATGTAATTCATAATAAACTATTGCTTTCAAAATAAATATGAAATGGTAGTTTCAGCTTTTAAAGAATCACACGTTAATTCCTGGTTAACATATTTAGATATGTTTCTTGGATAATATACGTAATGAAATGCAGTGAACGAAACATGTTTCCTACTGCTCACAGACAAAGACAACACGTGCACTATAGAAATTAAAATGCACTATATCATTCAATTTAATGTAGGTCTGAATGCAACGTAATCCTTAATTTTTTCACACATCCACTTCGCGAACTACTAAAATAAGTGAATTTTCGTACATGTGGTACAGAAACGATTTAAATACATACAATCAAAGTAAACAGCATTAAAGTTTACTTTTGTTAGTACATTATCAGCTTTTTTTAAAGTTTTTTTACACTATATTGGTTTAATCTGCCCAAGCCCCTCCATGCCATCTCAACGCCCCCTAGTTTTCTCTGGGTCTTTTACTGCCCCCTGAAAGCCTCAAACGCCCACGTTGAGAAACTATGATTTGCTGAGATAGTGGGCTAAAATAAGATATATTTTTTTAAATTTTAAAATCTTATTGAATAAATTTTTTTTAATAATATTTGAATTTGCCCAGTTATAAAATTTGAAATTTTACAAATAGAACAATGAGAGTACAATTAGTTTAATGTCTGTTTTTGAATTCAATAGAGAACACGTATTTGTCTTTATCACGTGACCACCTTGATTTGAGGTCATTCCATTGTAAGGCTGTAGCGGGTTGAATCAACAAACGCAATATATGATTCTGAAACTTATCCTTTGAATTATGCAAAATTATTACTCATTCAGTTGATAAGGTTTGTTTTATCTTCAGCTAATAAATATTCTTTCTATATTAGTCAATTCCATTAGTTTTATGGCAGATATAAATTATAAAAATGGATATGTACTGCTTGTGTTAAATTGCGTGCATTTATCGGAGAATTATTTTTCTTTCATAATTTTATCAGGATCACAAGTTCTGTAATTAGTTGATGAGGTACTCTCAAACTTTGGCGTGACTGTTATGTAATTTATCATTCGGTTTTTTTTAGTGTATTTCTAACGTAAAAAGTAGTAGTAGCTTTGTAAGAAACACTTGGCCTTTTTGATTTTTTTTCTTGTTAAAAATGATAAATTATCATTAGATAATTACTTGATGCATCACACATTTTTAAAAAAAATGTATGACCTATAAAATCAATAGTGGCATTATCTTTAAGGCTCTAGTTAAACTTCTTAAATACAGGCAGCGATTTTTACTGGGCAATATTATTTTAAAGTTGCTTTGTCCTAAATATATTTTTCAGAGTATTAATTACACATTAATTTATAATAATCTAAATCTGTAATTATAAATCTGTAATGATTTGAGTAGAAATCATTCTCTGGTTATTTTTATTATAAGTTTCTTGTCGGGATAAATTTTCTGAATTTATGATGAATTTAAGTTTAAAATGTTATAAGATCTCTAAATAAAGCTAAATAGTTGTATTTTAGAATTTTTTCCCCCGTACATTTTAATACAGTAGATAAAAATTTCAAAGAAATTAATCAAAATTCAATTCTTTACTTTTTAAAAAAATTTAATTAAAAAAGGTAAAGAAAAAGTGGAGTTGCAAAATTTGATCTTTTGGTTAATTTTTTTGAAATTTTTAGCTCTTGCATAAAATTTTTTGTAAAAATCAAATTCTAAAATTCAATTGTTTTGTTATCTTTTTTAATTTATTATATGCGTAGGTAATGGATTTTTTTCAATGGATTTTGATCTTTTTTCCCCCGTATAATTCTATTTTTTGCTTTTCTCTTACATTCTCAGTTTAATCTTGTATTATTTTACTAGACAACTGCATCTTTCAAAAGTTTTTTTTATAAAACTATCCGACTTAAGGATTATGCCATACAGCTGGCAACGGTCCAATGCCAGTCTGAAAGCAAATAAGGATATGGTCAACTGAAACAGTGTATATGCTTTTTAACGATTTCTTCTGAAAACAAATCATTGATATTTCCATATTGAGGGAAATAAACATAAAACTTTCATAACAATTACATATTAGCATAAAACGTTAATGTAATTAAATTCTTAACGGCAAAGTAAGGAATTTTAACTTAACAAATGAATAATTGGAATATGGGGGGAAAGTGCCTTCTAATAACTCATGTAAATAATTCCTAAAAGTAAGTAAAATTAGGAGAAAATTGTGCCAGTTATCATTTGAATAGACTTTAGAACGCTTAAAAATAAAATAATAATAAGTTCCCTCTTAAAATGCTTTTGTTAAAGCGTAATACTTTTACAGTTCCTTTACAAATTTTTTTGGTATTAATCATTTGCGTGAGAAGGGTTTAGTCGACAAAGTTATTCCCGTTTGAAATTATAAATTAAAAATTAATTATATCAAAATCTACTCTTCAAATCAAAAAGCAAAAGTTGTCTCAAAGATTAGAAATCTTTCCAGAAAATAGTGATCTGATAACAAGTGAAAGTGATTGATTAAAAAATGATTTCAATAGATTATTCAAAGGATTTAGAAACTTCGCGAACAAATTCCACATAGGAAACACATAAATATTAATATACTGTACTTTCATGTTAGATTAATTAATGTTTAGTTATTTTCAAAATGTTTTAAATTACAAAACACTAGATTTCTTCTTTTTAATCTTTGTTAACTCTTTAGACGTATACATAATCCAGCTTAAAATAAAAATAATCTCGGATAATTTTGTGTGTTTTAACATTCTTCTTATTTAATACCTTAAATTTTAAAATCCCACATTTTTGAAGTGACAACTTTTTTCGGTGCGTTTTGCTGAAGAGTGAATTTAAATTAAGCGTCAGGCTCGGGTGCGTTACGTCGGTTGTTTTCGGCTCCAATTGTGCTCGAGTCGGCGACGCGAGCTAAGTTTTTTTTTTCTTCAAGTAAAAATTTCATGCACGCTTTTCCCCGAGAAGTTTTAATTTCTTTATTTAAATATTGCTTCGTGGACTCAATTCCAGCAAGTGAAAGAGAGAAGAGGACCTCAAGTGAAAATAATTGAAAAAAAAGTATTATTCTTTTGAAAGAGATTGAAGATAAGAAGAAACGAAGCGATATATTTTTTGATTCAGTATAAAGAATATATTTAAGCACAAAAATGTGCCGAAACAATCAAAATCCGAAATTTTAATGAAGTTAATTGGCGAGAAAGTTGCCGATATTTTGGTTTATATTAGTGACGACAACTTACGAGAAAATGAAAACATTAATTGTGAAAAAAAGTATGAACCCTCTCCTTTTGTTTGCTTAGAGAATTTTAAGAAAAGTAAACGGCTCTCGGGGCAAAAGTTTTCCTAGCCTTACGTCGTATATACGGCGTTATATAAGTTATATAAACTGTACTACGTATTGTCTCAACGGTTTTGGCGACATTATATAAAAGGAAGCACATGGCTGCCAATTCAGCAGGTATGACACATGGTAAATCGGGGTTGCTAACTTGGCGAGTTATCTTGAACGTTGGCATTGTTGCGATAGTATGTTCGTCGCATGTAGACATATTTATTATATAAATATAGTCTACATATGTAGTTTGCAAAAAATATTTTTAAATTATTGGACTAATTGTCATTTAAATCGAATATATTTTATATAAATATATTAGAATGCATAATTGGTTTAAACATTGCCCTTTAAAGAAAATAGATGAAATAAACAAATCCACCGATGAATAGGCATAAAAAAAGAGAACTACATAACACCCGCATGCGAAAATGTCGTAAAAGAAAACGCAATACATAGGAGCAACTGGATTCTCTTTCCCAGAATGAATCAGTTTTCTCTTCTATCGTGTGGCCATATAAGCACAAGCATAATTTTTTCCAACTGCATGCTTGCAGCTCTCTCCGAATTGATATTAAATTCAAGAATTAGAAAGAGAAATGTGAAGTAAATGGATATGACTTTAAATTAGGAATCTGTGACAACATTTTATTGCTGTACGTACAGTATAAAATATTTAATACTCTACATATATATCCATCTATTTGATAATTACTACAATATTTTCAATAAAGCTAGAAGCTAATAATAATTAATTATCAGAGATATGACAGTGTAAAAATAATAAACCGTACTAGCTTTTTTTCAGACAACGTCTGAAATTTTTATATTGTAGTCAGACATTTAAATTTAATCTTCAATAAGGAGAGCCATCGTTAACAATAAACTTAACAATTTATTTATCCACAGTGTTGTTAGGCCTGACACCTTCAAGCTGGGAGAGCTGCATTCAGAGTACAGAGTGTTTTGTAAACAAAAACAAAAGTATCTACTTGCGTGGCGTTCAGACGCCCCCTGGTTACAAAGAAAATTTGTTAGGGAATTCTTAAAACAATAGCTCAACTACCTCTCTGTTAATTTGTGGTTTAGCTATTATTAGGTAGAACTAAGTTATGTTTTTGCTATCGGAAATAGTTAATTTTTAGATATTGAATCTTCTATGGCAGTGTTTCTCAAATTGTCAATATTTGTGACCCAATTTTCAATCATAATTTTCATCGAGCACCTTTCCCCATGCAATAATAATGCACTTTGGCACTAAAGCTACAATACGACCTAAATTCTAAACCGTTCAAATTATCAAGATAAGTATTTTGTATACAATTTTGTATGT